>CM048746.1:543955939-544263439 GCA_026315105.1 Locusta migratoria | reverse complement strand
CATCTGGTCTTTAAGTGTTAAAAAATAAAAGTTGTTCATTTAGTAACATTCTATTTGTCCTGATAGATTAACTTACTGCACTAAACCAACTAATCCAACATTGACGGGGTGGTAATGTTTGTGCAGGGATTTGCTGACGGCATAATCACATGGTCTGCAACAAATGAACATCGCATTGCATAGCCTTAAATTCAGTAGATCGGAAGCAAATTCGCTATCTTTGGCGGATTTTGAATTTATACTTCAATATTACAAAAGTGGGCAAATTAAATTCAGCGGCGCTTGAGAGAGATTTGCAAGACGTATTTTAAAGTAAGGTATGTCGTAATTGAGTATCGAGAAATAATGCCTACATGTATTAAACCTTTAACCCCCCCTCCCCCAAGTACTGCAAGATATGAAACCTGTGCATGACTGGCCTTATGAAATATGTGGAGGAGTGACACTACACAATATACATGTAAATTGATATTGCTACTTGTTTACTTTTTGGGATTATTAGCACTCTGTGCCTTTTAATTCCTTTTTGTCTGCGATTGTGTCGTGTTGTGCATGAACTAATTTAATGAAATGTATTTTCACTAAGTTTTCCACTAAAAAAAGCCAACAATCTGAAGATTGGTTTGAACATCACAATGCTTTACTAGGAATGGACCTGTTTTGGAGGTGGTATGCTGTTGCCTTCCTCCAACCTTTGACCTGACTGACCCAACCAGTTATAAGGGGACCTACAAATTTAAATGCGGGTTCCGAACCATGGTGCTACTCAATTTTCAAATCAGCAACAGTACCAGAGGTGAAAGAAGTGGAAAGTGACAGATAATCTTAGGTCCTGGTGGGGATTGAACCCGTGACCTTTGAATTTGTAGGCTGACACTCTGCCACTGTGCTACCGAGCAGCACAGTTTTCCACTATTTGTACAAAAATACATAACTGTCGATCCCAAAAATTTACAAAGCAAAGAGTATAAACAGTGGCTGAGAAAACATAAAATTTCGCCAGTATCATACAAAGGCTGAAAACAAGTACCCACAGTATATATATAAATGTTTGTAAATCTATAGGACTCAAATGTGTGGTCATTAGTCCGTAGCTTAAAAACTACTTAAACATATATTAAGCTACAATACTAAAATTTAAGTGTATATATGAACAGCTCTTTTATTACAATTTGTTTCAAAATCGCATCACACAGTGTATTAGCTTTATAAACTAACTGTCATGTGGAATACTTTTAGACTCGCAATTTCAAATTTCCGACTTTTGAACGTTTTATATCCTTCACTGTAAGACCAATGCACTTGTTTGCCTGTATAAAGACCAGAAGGGCACTCAAGCGCCCGAAACCAGTCGTCAAAAATAATTACAATCATCTGGTTGCTGCATTTTATGAATTAATACTTTAACTAAGGTAAACTAACCTAACGTCAATACAAAACACCCATCCCCCCCCCTACCGCAATACCCTTCCAAACCGATGACTTAATTGACAAAAATGTAAAATATCATGGCAGTTACCGCAAACTACCAAAAGGCTTCAAACGTACATAAGCATTAGTTGACACACAGGCAGCCGCCTTCATTGGTTCACGAACAGCCTAATTCTCATACGATGCCTTATTATCAACTTACTAAAACGGGACAACATCGGTAACATTCAAAAGCTGTAAACAGCAAACGTCAGATAGAGATCATAGAGCACAGTATATGCAAGGGAGGTAAAAAGGGGGGGGGGGGGGAGAATCTTAAGTATTAGTCCAACGTCTGAAGAAAGCGCTTAGAAAAGTTCCTGTTGAATTAAATTACCAGATAAGCAATGCTGTAATGCATTCGAACTGTCAATCACACCGGTATCAAACAATTAGCGAGGTAATTAGACGATACGACGTACGCAAAAGACTATAAACACAAAAACAGTTTTTCGTAGACAGGTAATAGCTCTTAACGAAATCTGATCGGAGAAAGCGTATAAACAACATGCCATATACGACATAAAAATTCGATAATACATTTCACAGGACCTCAAAAGCAGATGCAATGATTCAACTAATTAATCTCTATTTAATTACAAGACAAAATATTCACTACTATCACAAAAATACTAACCTGGACTATCCTCACTCCGATAACAAACTTTAAAAGCCGAAACTGTTATGTTACACCAAAGATCTTCATTAGAGATAAATTGACTAAAAGGAAGGTTAAGATATAATACTACCCGGAAAAGTCGATTCGTTAAAGAAATAGTAAAATTCGTTAAACTATAAAACATGATGCCACAGCTAAACGATTTCCTAATATGCAACTGAAATCTTTCTAAAAAATAAAATACCGTGAAATGATTACAAGAAATACCTCTCTCCCAGAAGTATGAGCACTTATAAGAATCACCAATTTTACGAAAAATCAGCATACATCCATGCAAACGTTATTTACATGTTACATTAACATGGCACCTGGCATTGATCAAATAGTCAACTAGCCAACAATTACAAAATTATGTAACGTTGTAGGGCATTGATACAATATGGGCAGAAAGTAAAAATCCTGTAGACTGGAACACAAAAATTATAGTATCTTCAACACGCCACAAACATAGGCTCCCATAACCGGATTTTCTAAAACGATTTCACAATTCCGCTTTTGGTTGATTCGATTCTGTAAATGCACTTCTATTAGGCTGACTTGCACACCAACAATGATTTTTGTACCCTATATAAGTTAATCTTTTTGGACGTTCTTGGCTTGTCAAATTACGTCTTCTAGTTGCGAATTTGCGGTTCATGGGGGTCACTGACATTTTCTGTAATGCAAAAGTAATGAATAGACTGAGCATGAAACTGCATATTTTTGTAAAGAGAAGCAGATTAGTATTTGTTCCGACATGGTAAATCATTGGATGCTCCGGAAAAAGTTTGAGCATGTGGAATTCAAGGAGTGGCCCAAAACTGGTTTAACCCTTTCGCGGCTACGGTCATACATGTATTTCCGGCAGTTAGAAGGCCCAGACGGCATACATGTATGTCCGGCAGGCAGGAGGCCCAGAGAGCTACCGGCATTCATATACGCCCAGCAGGTAGAGCGGCCTGAAGGCTAAGGGCATTCATGTACGCCTGGGGCCCAGGAGCACAATGGAGCGGCGGCGACTCGGTTTTACCCGCGGCTCAACATTCCTGGTGGCACTGCCATTAACAGGCCTTCTTTGTTATGTCGGTAAGCACTACAGTTTTCACTTCTGGGCCTTCCTGCTCACGAGCTCTCCATCGGGCCTGCCCTGTATTTTTTGTTTGGGGAGAGAACAGTGTTTAACTTTACTGCCGTTGCAATGTCGGAACGTAGTTTATCAAACAAGGAAATAATGGACATCATGACGAATAGTAGTGACGATGACGATATTGCTACTACAGACCTTTCTTTAGACGAAGAGCTGGATGTGTATGGAACTAACTGTATTTATTCAACAGAACGAAGAACTTCCGCAGAAGATTCCTCTTCTTAAGAGGAAAAAGACGATGATGTGTTAAGTGAGATTTCGACACGAAAATGATTGTATGACTTCGCGAACACTTTTAGTGGTTTAAAGGTAGATTCTGATGAATCACCAACACATTTAGATTTATTTATTTATTGGTACTTTATCTTGTATGAATTTGTTTCAGCTATTTCTAGATATGAACAAGTATTATACATTTCCCACCAGAAAAATGACGATAGTGGCCAGCAGATTAACAAAATGGAAACCTATATAACCTCCAGAATTTTATTTCTTTTTGGCTTCTTCCCTCCTTATGACAAGGTCCAAACAGTTAGCAGTGAATGAATATTGGTCAAAAGATTCCTTGCTGCAGACAGCAGTATTTTCTGACAAAATGGCCAGAGACTGTTACAAGGTGATACTGCGTTCGTTAAAATGTTTGTTAAGCTTATGGGACTTAACTGAGGGATCATCAGTCCCTAAACTTACAAACTACTTATAAACTAACTTATACTAAAGACAGCACAAATATCCATGCCCGAGGGAGGATTCGAACCTCGCGCATCAAAGCATAGCGCCTCAACACGCTCGGCCACTCTATACTGCGTATATTACACTTTAGCAACAATTCGTCTGCATTGCAAGATATTCTTGTGAAAATACGTATGATTGTGGATCACGCCAGAAAGAGATTCCGAAAGGCTGTAATCCATTTTGAGAACTTAGTAACTGACGAATGTTGCTACTTTTCAGAGGAAAAGGCTACGGTTCAAACAGTATATTGCAAACAAACGTAGCCGTTTTGGGATTAGAATTTTCGTGCTTTGTGGCGTTCAGAATGCGGCCTGGGGCAAATCAGGTAATGTCGTTGTCAGTTTGTTGTTACCATACCTCAGCAAAGGTCATAGCATTTATTTAGACAATTGGTATTCGAGTCCTGAATTGTTATTATGGCCCCATGCGAAGTGTACTAATGCCGTTGGTACAGTGTGTAAAAACAGTAAACATTTACCACCTTTACCTCATAAACTGAAGAAAGGGAAATACAACTGAAGTAAATAAGTCTGTATGCGTTGCACTGTAAATGGACCAGAGTTTGTTCAGATAGAGAAAAAAAAATCATATAACAGGAAAAAGTAAAGTGAAACCCACTTGCGTAATTAGTTACGATTAGTCAATGGGTGCGGTTGATAGAACTGACATGATGTTAACTTCCGTACAGTGCATACGAAAATCAGTGAAATGGTACAAGAAAGTATTCCATTTGCAACTAATCTGTCAGTTACTGGAAAGTTTCATTCATAAACATCTAAAACCTAGATGTCATGGACACCAAAAACACAGCCTTCTATGACTGGAAAATAAAAAATTATATTATCCCCAGTTCTTCAGAGCTATGGAGAGGAAGGAGATACCACAGAGATGTTGTGTAGTCCGTACTGCCCATTCAAAACGGAAAATGACACGAATCCGATGCAAATGTTGCTCTCTGTATTGTGCCATGTTTTGATAAATACCACACATTAAGGAAGTATTGGTTTGTTCAGGTACCTTGGATGTTGAAAGAAAAGAAAATGAAAAAATAAGAAAACAACAAAAGCAATAGAAGTAATAAAAAAAAAAAGCTTTTTACTCAGCCAGCGGCAGTCCAATGCCAGCGTCAGAAATAGGAAACCACTAAGTCAATATCTACTACTCAGTGAACATCTGAAAAATAAATCCGCAAGCAGAAAGCATGTAGATGCTTATTATCGGATTATTTAGAATAGTGAATCGAATTTAGGTTTTAGTTTCAAATGAAGCACTCTGCCTATTAAAATTTTTATTTTATTATTTCCATTTCATTATTACGTCATTATTTTTCTTATTTAATTCCCTATTACGCTACAGGGCACAACATAAATTTCAATAAATATTTTTTATTTACGATTGTAGCTAGAACTGTCAGAGTTTTGCAGGTCTACCCTACAAACAATTCACCGTAAAACTAAATGTTGCCAAACATACTTGACCGATATTAATGAAACTTTAATATGTTGTACTAACATATTTTGGTTACATACATCTCAAGTTTTAGTTTGCTTTTTTTTTTTGTCGTTTAGTATTGAAAGGCTGTTTCGTATCACAAACTGCAACTGCTGTGGCAGAGCAGTGAGATACTGATTTTATAAACAGTGTTACTGGGGACATTGTTGGGCCACTGCAACGCGCAACTGGCATGCAGCAGCCGTAGCCCACAGCGGCCGTGGGGCCTGGTCACCTGCCGCCGCTCAGGCCCACAACTGCTTTCGCGCCGTCAGCCAGGTGGGCAGCCAGGGCGCTCGCCCCTGCAGCCACGAAAGGGTTAAGACACAGCCTCATACAACCCAGACTGGAGTGGTTTCGCTGTGGCAACACTGTTTGGTTGGCCATCTAGAAGTAGGCTACATGTGTGGTTACTACTTGTTTACATCGCTCTTTCCTTGTACGTTAGTACGTTGCATTTGTCGAAAAGTGAGAAGTTGCCTTTTACAAAAAAAAACTCGTATTAACGACATATTTCTTCAGCAAACTTGAGGTGTGTAATAAGTCTTTGATTACGAAGAACTGTAAGTATGTTTTGAAATTAAGATGTGAAGTGTTTGAGTTAGCAACATGTTTTCAAAGTTTACATGTGGGCCTACTATTTGGAATACAGTACTTTTATTGCACATTCTTGTAGTTTTGACATAAGATATTGGCTGTTCTGGTTGAGTTATGATACTATATTATAATTTTCGTTTGCAGATAGCTTCAAAATGTTGCGTTCCAGGATGTTTCAGCAACTATGAGAGTACCATTAAACAAACAGGCTACGTAACTGTATTCTGGTTTCCAACTGATGAAGACAAGGCAGTTGCATAGCGTAGAGCAATTCCACGAAAAGACTGGACACCTTCAAAATACGCAGCTGTTTGGATCGAACATTTTGAAGAAAGGGACCTCAGTAATGTAGATGTTTCTTTCGACAAGGAAGGCAATATGCAAGAATTTGCTAGAAATAGAACACTGTTGAAACCAGATGCAGTGCCAAGGATATGCCCAAGTTTACCAAAACATTTTAATAATCCCAGTGCTCATTCTTTTGTTGATCCTGCTGTGAGAAGAGAGAGAGAGACAACTTAAGGTAATGGAAGAAAAACAAAATCAGTGTTTGGAAAGCGATTCAATTACATCATTTCAAAACTTTTTGAATAAGATAGAGGAGAATAGTGACTATATTTCAAAGTGGAAACTGTGTGTAGAAAGTTCGTTTGCATGGTTCTATCTTTTACAGTGTAAAGGAATACCCTCTATTGCTGTTAGTGTTGTTATACAAGATTATTTAAAAGTTCAAGTTTGTGTTAAAAATCAAATTCTTAGTGCATCACAGCTGTCCTGGATACTCCCTGGTCATAAACTTCAGAGGTGGTCACAGCTGCAAAACTTGTTGGTTATGTATGTTGACACAGTGGATTTAGATTCTAGTAGTGTAATATCTGAGTTAGAAAGGATGCCATTTTCATATATGAAGCTTCTGTCTAGTAAACAAACTGTAGAAGAGAAAGTAAATAAGCAACTGCTTTTTCTATTGGAACAGATAGTACTTGTACTAAAAAAGAGAAGAAATTACACTTGTGAAACAATTTTGTTTGCATTCCTTTTATATGAACAGTCAGCCTCGAGCTACAATGTTTTAAGGCATAATGTATTTGCTTTGCCACATCCCAAATACATGCAAAGTCTGTCAAGAAAGCTCTCTTTGTCTCCTAATGTTCCAAGTGAAAATAGAAATTACTTGGAAACAGCTTGCAATAGGCTAAGTAACAGAGAGAAATATGTTGTTGTCCAGCTAGATGAAATTTATGTTCATGAGAAGCTTTCTTTTCATAATGGCACTTTGCTGAAAATCAGTCTGCTTATCGTGTAAGAACAGTGTTAGCTTTCATGATTTCATCTGCATTTGGACATTTGAAAGAAGTTGTCAGTTTATTTCCAGTAATAAACCTAAGAGGATTGGAGTTATTAGAGCTTACTTTGAAAGTACTGGCATTTGTTAAAAGCTGTGGGTTCAAAGTACTCATACTAGTCTCTAATAATAATAGACTGAACATAAATATGTTTGCTATGTTGAATAATCACCATCAGTTGACTTCAATACACCTTTTAGTCCATACACTTTTGGTTTTGTACATATATTTACGTGAATTAGAAACAACTGGTTGAACTTGAAAGATGTTGACAAAACATTTATTATACCTGACTTTGATAATCCGGTAGAAAATGTGCAACTAACATGCAAAGGTTGCTGTTATTAGAGACATGTACAAAAGTGAAAGAAATAGGTTGCTTAAAACTGCACCTAAACTCAATCATAAGTTTGTCTATCCTAGATATATTAGAGAGACAGAAAGTTAGTTTAGTGGACAATATTTTTCATGAAACCACAATCTCTGCTCTGAAATTAAGTGATAGTAACTCAGGTACACTAATGTTCCTTGAAATTATTCACAAATGGTGCAAAATAACTAATATTCGTAGCCCAATGAAAGGAACATTGAAGAGGAACCCGTTGGAATTGCCATTTTCCTCTGTAGATGATGAACGAAATATTTCAGGCACGTTATATGGAGACCAATCTCCTTCTACGCACGCAATTTGGGCAAAATCGCCGGGTCCCAATTGCTGACCTCCCCTTGTAATAGGACCAACGGGCGTTGACAACGTTAGCACACTATGCCTCCATTGCCGTTAGTAAAATTTTACCGTTTGCATCAAATTATGTGGAGGTGAGTAGGTAGATAAGCCTTAAAAATTCCTGAAATATCTCACCTATGTGGGCAACAGGAAAAGGAAAAACACTCGCAAAATGTTCGTGTCCCGCTACTTACGCACTATTCTTTCTCTTTTGTTTTATATTATTCCCTGCAATATTAAACTTATAATTATAAAATATAAATGTACTTCAACATTTTGATGCTGTTGAACTGCTACAACAGCGAGAGTTATCGTCAAGAGAAGAAGCAAGGCTACTTTTAATAATTATGCACACAATGCTCTCATTCGAAACTGATAACATTTAACTTTTACTACACATATAGCAACGTTCATTTACCGTTCAACATCTTTTGGGAAGGTGAAGAAGCTTATATCCTTATCTGTATTCGAATTATTGTAGCAATTAGCTACTGAACACCATCGGCCGCCTTTGCTTTTATTACTGCTCATAATAAAAACAGAACAGCTCCAACTACTGACACACAGTTCTTTCTTTTCAGTGCACCAAATACACGTTTACTTTTATGTGATTCAGGCAGTTAAAACACACAATTAACAAACAAAGAGGGCGCATTATCACACCACAGAGTAGGGAGTGACCACGCATTTACTTCTTTTCAAGATGGCCGATTCCGCGCATGCGCACTAAATTTTGGACGACAGACTGCAGCGGAGTTTCCTTTCTGTATACTCCTTATTCTGTGTTTGCATCTTGTGTGTTCTGTCGACAACCGGCCAACGAGAGGCAGTCAGTACAGCGTTCCCAGACCGAATAATCCAGCCTGGTAGTTGTAGGAGGCCGAGGTTGAGAGGTATCTGGGCGACAGACAACAATTTGTTCAAGTAATGGTACGTTTACACCGGAACGAACGCAACGAACGAGCATTCGCTTGTGTTCACTGCCATTCGTTTGTACTGACGAACAGGCATTTAGACTAGACGATCAGTAGAGAACTCTGCTAAACGAGCATTGTGCATGCGAACATTACAGAACGCCGCATTTTTGGCGCTAAAGTCGTCGTCGTCCGTTCATTTGCAAGAACATAGTGAAATACTAGTAGTCGCAATGGAAAAAAGCGACATCAAGACAGGATTATTTTGTATGCCAACTGCATTGTTAGTAATGCAGATACAAAAGGCGCAAGCAATGCAGTGAAGAAATAATATAATATGAGTCAATTTTTGAAGAAGTGGCAATTATGTGATGGTAGGGCACTAGTGACAGTATTGTAGCTATCAATCTCATTGGGTATATTCAGAAATTTTACTCGTATGTCTATGGACGATTTTCACTGACTGCTGAGTAAATTGACAGTAATATTTCCAGGCAGGACACCAACTACAGACGAGCAATCTCTGCTGAAGGAAGACTTGCACTTGCGCTTCGGTTCTTAGCCACTGTAGGCAGCTATGCTAGTCTATTTATTTCGCATCTCCGTTGCGGTTATTTCGTAGATAGTTCCTGAAGTCTGCAGCGCAATATTTGAAGTACACCATTCGCTAGTCAGAAAGATTTGGCTATTTATTTCCGAATATCTCGTTATTTCCGAGGGTATGGAAAGGCTATTTCTTGTTTCTTTTGTATCCCGACTTCGTCGCCGCTTTTGTGTCCCAGCCTTGTCGTAGGTGTCGGTGGCCGAGTGGAATGAGACCGACACGCTGGTGCAGGTACGGAGGGGAGCAGCCAGAAACTATAAACACTCGAGTAAATTAGAAAGAGATATATTGCACAGAACGTAACAATACTTAACTTTTACATAGTACTGCAGAATGTTGATACATAGTTATTAGAGGCCTGCCTAGTGCCTGTACAATAGCAAAGTCTTCACTGGTGCCTATCTGATTACGAAGGTCCTAACTCGTTGCTATCTCAGTCCGAAGAGGCAAGTCCTTCAGTGGTGGCCACGAGCGGGGTTCTCCCAGAGGGCGCTCGTGGCTGTCGTCGTGAGAACGCCGCGCCGTGCGTGCCTGGCGGCGCGCGGCGAAAGTAAGTGGCGCGCACTTTGTACTTGTGCGACACCACACCCCTCCCCCCCAAACCGCCGCGCCGTCGTGGCGTAGGGCTGAGGGCCACGGCGACGGCACTGGGAGGAGGGCCTGAGCGGGGGCGGTACTGGTGGGACGGGCGTCGTAGCTGAGGCCGGGATCGAGACGCCGTCCGCGCCCCGGCATCCGCCTTGCGATCCTCCAGGGAACCCGCCGAAACCTGGGGAAGGGCGCCCGCCCCCGCCCAGAGGGAGCAGGTCATCTTCTTCTGAGGTGCGTGGCCCAAGCTGGGAGGGCCCGCACGGTCCCGGAGTCCCTCTCGGTGACGCTGTCATCTGCGGCGGCGACAGCGGCGGCGACGACTGCATCGGAGGTGCGTCGACCTCCATGGGGACGATCTCGTAGTCCGGGGACGAACGATGTGGCTGTGCTCCCTGGCGGTGAACTGGGTCTGGAATCAAGAAACCGGAGACAGGATCGCGCGGCCTGTGCAGGCGTAATTGGTTTGCGTGGCGCCGCAGCTCCGACCCTGTGGAAGAACGTACAACAAACATATTGCGCCCGAGCACGCGCTGAATGGTGCCCGGTAACCATTTCTTCTTGTTGCCAGCAAACACCCTGTACAGCACCGGCGTAGAAACCTGAAAACGCGTAGCGCCATACGAACCGACTCGGTGCGTGGGAGGCTGCAGCAGGTGAAGGAGAGTGCGGTGACGGCGGCCGTGTAGCAGCTCGGCAGGAGACGGGCCGTCACGTGGCATGCACCGATACGTAGACAGGAAAATTTGAAGAGCTTGCTGCCTGGAGTGCTGACCTTTCATCTTCTCCATGTGAGACTTGAATGTTCGAACGAAACGTTCTGCTTCACCATTGGACTGAGGGTGAAAAGGTGCAGTGGTAATATGCTGAATGCCATTCACACGACAAAACTGTTGAAATTCCGCACTAACAAACTGAGGTCCATTGTCACTGACGATAGTTTCAGGCAAGCCTTCGATGCAAAACACTGATGTTAAGGCACTGATTGTACTAGAAGCTGTCGTTGAGTTCATGGCAATCACAAAAGGAAACTTGCTGAAAGCGTCTACAACAATTAACCAGCGCGTATTCCAGAAAGGTCCGGCAAAGTCAATATGTAAAGGTTGCCATGGTCCCTTGGGGCGTGGCCAGTCTGAGAAACGCTGTGGAGGAGCCGCCTGATGCTCCGCACAAACTGTACACTGTGATGTCATGCTCTCTATCTGAGCGTCCATACCAACCCAGGTACAATGACGTCTGGCCAGTTGCTTTGTCCTAACAATGCCCCAATGTCCTTGATGCAGGAGGCGTAACACTTCACGTTGCAGGGAACGAGGAACAATCACTCGTGTTTGGTCGTTGTCGGTATGCAACAACAGTACACCCTGACTTAAAGACAATGCATGACGTTGTGCAAAATAACGTCGAACCAGAGGCCGATCAATGTCTTTGGCTCTGGCAGGCCACCCTGAGCGAACAAAACGTGCTACCACACTTAGGTCTGCATCCGCAGCTGTTTCCTGTGCAACCCGACGAGAGTTCAAAGGGAAATCTGCGACAGCGGTAGCATCTCTGGAATCTATCTGACAACATGCCATTTCCGAAGAATCAAACGACACATCCTGGCCAACCGGAAGTCGGGAAAGTGTGTCCGCGTTGGCGTGTTTAGTGGTAGGTCGGTACAAAATCTCATACTGATAATTAGACAATATCAAGGACCATCTCTGAAGCTTTTGTGCCGTTCGTGGCGGAATTGGCTTTGTGGGTGAGAACAACGACGTGAGAGGCTTGTGGTCTGTCAACAAATAGAATTTTCTGCCATAGAGATAATGATGAAACTTTGTGACGTCGTAAATGATTGCTAAGGCCTCATTTTCTATCTGACTGTAATTCTGTTGCGTCGGCGTCAGTAGCTTTGATGCAAAGGCAATAGGACGATCGTGACATCCAATACGATGTGAGATTACAGCGCCTAGGCCGTACGATGAGGCGTCAACTGCCAACACTACAGGCTTCTGGGGGTCAAAGGGAATCAAACATGCATCACTGAGTAGTGCAGACTTTAGTTTGTCAAAGGCAACCTGACAATCTTTGGACCATACAAAAGGAACATTCTTCCTACGTAAGTGATGCAGTGGAGCTGCAATCTGAGAGGCATTGGGAATAAACCTGAAATAATAGTTAAGCTTTCCCATCACTGCTTGCAATTCATGCACATTCTTAGGAGGAGGCAAGTCTTTGATTGCTCGAAGATGTGACTGTAAGGGATGAATTCCTTGGGCATTAATCACATGGCCTAGGTACTCTATTTCAGTTTGAAAAAACGAACACTTTGCTTTATTGCAACGTAGACCTGCTGCAGTCAACACTTTGAAAAGGCACTCCAGGTTTGCTAAATGTTCTTCAACTGTACGTCCGGATACCACAATATCATCTAAATAGTTCGAACAACACGGTACAGAAACTGTCAGGTGTTCCAAAAAACGCTGAAAAATAGCGGGAGCGGAAGAACTGCCAAAGGGTAGGCGTTGAAATTGAAAAAGGCCCATGTGAGTATTAATGACGAAAAACTTTTTGGACTCGTCATCAAGTGGAATCTGTAAGTATGCCTCTGCTAAATCAATTTTGGAAAAGAAGCGAGACTGTCCTAATTTGTCCATCAGTTCCTCAGGTCTGGGCAGGGGATAAGTGTCGACAATTGTTTGACTGTTCACCGTTGATTTAAAGTCCGCACAGAGACGAAGTTTTCCTGACGGCTTGGGTATAATTACTATAGGCGAGGCCCACTGACTCGCAGAAACAGGAGAAATCACCCCACTATCTTGCCAACGTTTAAGTTCTTCGGCAACTGTATCACGCAATGCGATAGGCACTGGTCTAGCTTTACGAAATTTTGGAACTGCAGATTCTTTTAAAGTTACATGTGCCACGAAGTCTTTTGCACAACCTAGTTCCGGCGGAAACAAGTCACTATATTTTTCACACAATGCATTGATTTTATCCTGAGGCACTATTGACGAAATTTGAAGCACATCTCTTTGAATTGATAAACCAAACAAGTCAAAAGCATCTAGTCCAAAAATGTTCTGTGTCGATTTGGCCTGAAGAACAACAAAAGCAACCGTTTTTGTTACACCTTGGAAAGAGGCAGGCAGGCTACATGTTCCTAGCACGGGAATATTTTCACCTGTGTACGCTGTTAACACTTGCTGTGACGGCGACAATTTTGGCGAACCCAGAAGTCCATAAGTATCTTTATTGATTAATGTAACAGCGGAACCAGTATCAAGCTGAAATTGCACAGTCTTATTTTCTATGGAGAGATTCACAAACAGTTTTTGCTTGCGGCGCTCGACAGGCGCGCGAATGTGGGCAACGTCTGCTACGGTTTGTTTGCTGCACTGGCGCGGGCCGCGTAGTGAAGGAAGCGGCTCAGACTCGGCACGCAGGGGATTAACAACACTGTCACTAGATGACACTACCGCCGGATCGGCGTCCGCGCAATGCGAGGCTACTGCACTAAAATTACTTTCAGTATCTACAACAAGTCTACTGGCACTATCTACACAGTACTGGGCACTATTACAAGGAGCAGTTGCAGAAGGCACTATTTTCACTACAGGAATGCACTGTTCATAGTCATTTTGCTTGTCCCGAACCCTTTTCCGTTGCACTGTTTTACGCGCTCGTCGGCGCTTGCTACGTGGTGCACTATATAGATTTACCATAGGCGCAGAACTACTTTCTTGCAATTGAGATCCAAGGAAAGCAGTGTTCAATTCCACAGCCCGTATAACATTTACAGAATGAACTGTTCTCGCACTCTGCGAAGCACTGTTTCTAACGTTACTGTTCTTTGAGTTTTTAATTTGCATACACACAGACTGCACATGTCCCAATTTGCCACATTGATAACAGGTTGCGTTGCGACTAGGGCAATGAGCACGCTTGTGGCGAGACACACACTGGGGGCAAGATTTACGTACATTTTTCTGAAATGAGCGTTGGCGCCCGTTATTCAAATTACTGTTTCTAACACGACGGGGCGACCTTTGCGTCGCACTTTTACTCTGGCTACTGTTCACTGTCTGTTCAGCACGGCCTGTACTATTGTAAGAATCACTAGTGCTACACTGAGAACTACGGCTAGGAAAGCGTCCGTTGCGGCGCACTGAATTAACACTTTGGCTTTGCATTTCTACATCTGCTAAGTCAAAAGTATCATGTGCTTCTATAAGCTGCAGTACACTGTCTAATGAAGGGTCTGACTGTTTCAGAATTGCTGCTCTAATTCTGGGGTCCTGAATGTTCTGCGTAATCGCATCTCTCAACATCACGTCACTATACGAAAGTCCACAAGAGCAAGTAAATTTACATTGGCGGGTTAAGCCCTTCAATTCCGTGATCCATTCTTGGTGTGACTGCTGCGGTAATTTTTTAAGTCTGAAAAATCGGTATCGTGCAGCGGCTACAAGAACTTTTCTCTCATAATGAGCATTCAGTGCATCTACAATTTGTTCAAAGTCTACATCACGAGGAGATGCGTGCGGGAATAGTTTTTGCAGTAACACGAAAGTTTTGGGGCCCACCACAGACAATAAAAGATGCTTAACAGTCTGACCTGTAAGTTGATGAGCCGCTACGAGTTCTTGAAACTGCGCCAGATAATCACTCCATTCTTCCTCACGTTCGTTGTATTGGCGAAACGTAGGAAGTGTTGCGGCGGCAGGTGTGGGCTGCTGATGCGACGGCTGTTGTTGAGTCGTCGTCAACTGCGCCACTGCGTTGAGAAGTTGTGAGATTTGCGCCGTCTGTAACTGAATAATTTCCATTAAGTTTGGGTTCGGGGTAGTGGCCATGCTGACCGATTAGGCGCCGCGCATACAAGTAACTTATAACAAAACACAAATGCAATATGAAAGAGGACGCTCTGAAACAAAAAAGTCCACAAAATACGTAACAAAATATCTTCCCCCAAAATTCTTATAATAAGGGTGGGTGGGCGGGAGCAATTTTTGCGTGCTCCGACTGCTGCTGTCTGGCTGCTGCTAGCGGGCTGGTCCAAGGTTCTATCACTCCTCGTCGCCACTTTTGTATCCCGACTTCGTCGCCGCTTTTGTGTCCCAGCCTTGTCGTAGGTGTCGGTGGCCGAGTGGAATGAGACCGACACGCTGGTGCAGGTACGGAGGGGAGCAGCCAGAAACTATAAACACTCGAGTAAATTAGAAAGAGATATATTGCACAGAACGTAACAATACTTAACTTTTACATAGTACTGCAGAATGTTGATACATAGTTATTAGAGGCCTGCCTAGTGCCTGTACAATAGCAAAGTCTTCACTGGTGCCTATCTGATTACGAAGGTCCTAACTCGTTGCTATCTCAGTCCGAAGAGGCAAGTCCTTCAGTGGTGGCCACGAGCGGGGTTCTCCCAGAGGGCGCTCGTGGCTGTCGTCGTGAGAACGCCGCGCCGTGCGTGCCTGGCGGCGCGCGGCGAAAGTAAGTGGCGCGCACTTTGTACTTGTGCGACACCACAGTTTCTCCTCAAATATTTTGCTGCTTAGTATGAAATATATTGCGATTTTCGAGAGGGTGCTTAGACCGATATTCCTTACTTGTCACCAGTATTTGGTAGTTTTTATCGGAATATGTCACGATCGTAGTGTGTGTGATTAACTAAGATCCTAACAGGATAACATTAATTTCTGTTGCATGTGCATGCAGAATACTCAGAACAACATCATGTGCTGGCATCTCTACACATACCTTTAATGGGCACTCTTCAGGCCTATAGACATTGTATTCGTTGTCCTCTTTAAGATCTTAAAACGTAAATAAAGGCATTTAATTATAAAAAATAAAGTATTTCTCATAATGATTTAATGCATGTTAGCTTTGCAATTGCATACTTCAATGATACGCGAGCTATGTGCTTTGGAATGCAAACACAAAACTTCCACTTTTCCAAATAATCACGAGTCAAATGCAGCATTCTGGCAATGGATTGTAGTATTGGAATCGGAAAGTGCAAACAGCATTTTACTTTCAACTCGGAATATAAATACATAACAGGTGCAGGTAACACTTTCCAATTACCCAACTAAATAAGTAATGAACAACTGATTTAATTTGTCTGCTAGAATGGCTACCACAGACTTGACAACCACAGACATATATTTCTCATTGACTCCAAAGTACGTCTTTGAGAGCCAAAGTACAGTATCACTCGAAAACGGTTCTACGAATAAAGGTACGTCAAGTTCGGAACTCGAAGCAAGGAGCATCCTATAGGTCCAATTTACTCAGTATAACCTATGGCGTCCGACAGAGCACTATTCTCGGTCCTGTACTATTTACACTTTTTATAAATGACCTTCCAGGACACATTGTCAAGATTAAAATATTATTGTATGTAGTTAATACAAATATACTGATATCAAATAACAAAGACATGATACTGTAATATATTGTATTCCTTGTTAGTGAAGTTCCATGGCTTCTTGATAATGTCAATAAATAGTTCATGTCACTAAACCAGTTCTTGTTACAAATGTAGCAAACAATACAAGAAAATACCTCCCATCTACAGTATTTGTTTGACACTAAAATTTTACTTATTAATCCCCAAAAACAATCAATATCAGCTTTCATACTAAACAAAACACAACTCCCTCAAATCCTGATGTACAGATTGGAAGAATCAATGTAATAACTGTGAATGACACGAAATCCCTTGGAATATTTATAAGCGTTACACGTATTTGGAAACTACAATCAGACATGTTTCTAAGCAGCTCAGAAAACTCCTTTTCCTACTAAAATCAATAAGAAATACTACCTCTGCAACCACTATGAAGGTCGTATATCACGCCTTATTTGACTCCATGATGATCTATGGACTGATTTTCTGGGGGAACAACTCAGAATCCAATAGTGTATTTACAATACAGAAGCAAGCAGTAAGGATACTCTGTTTTAAATAAAGATAAGAGCACTGTATGCCACTCAGTGTAACCTGATTTATTACCAAACATTTATATTCACTACATAAAAGCAATGATCGCCATTCCTATGATACAAGGAACAATAATCAGTGTCAGGTCTTACCATACAACGCAGTGCGAAGTACATGGGAATTAAAATACACAATCACCTTCCACTAGAATTCAGAATAATCAAAAAGTCAACCAAAATGAAAACTAGACTTACATCATTTCCTTAAACCACTGTTGCTATTCTCTAAAGGAATTCCTCGATACAAGATTTTAATACTATACTCAAGTTTGTTTCTTCCTTCTAAGTGATATGCATTATGTATATCATAACTGTACATGCTACTGTCCAAATTGTAAGTGAACATGTAGTGTGCCATCAATGAGGCAAGAATCTACTCTCACAGCAATGATTCATGGGCTTAAGCATGATAATAATTATCTTTGTTATTAATGATATGTACTTATTATTACAATAATTTAGATATGGAGAGTGTTTTTTTGTATATTTGTTCTTATGTTGCATGTATGGCACAGAAAGCATCACACAGTGGCAGCAGTCTTCACCTGTCGCATCAGAAAATGCAGTCTCTGGTATCACCAGCGACAATCGCTGACAACTCGAAGGCCGCTGAGAGAAGAAGAGAGCAGGGATTGTGCCTTGTTTGGCGTGTCAGGGAAAATTTAAAAAAGAAACTAAAAATGGCTATGTATGTGATTATAAAAAGAATGGTTGGGCAGTTAAAAGTGAGAGCTGTTTGCATCAATATTTAAGGACTCAAATGTTAATATTATTACCACTGATTTCTTTACATTCTGGATGTTGAACGTCAGCTATCTTAGCATGCCAGGCAAAGAAATTCATATTTAGTTTCTTGCCAAATCCAAACATGGCTGCTAAGCAGCAATTCAAGAAAAAGAGAAGAAAATATGTTTCTATTCCCCTCTCACATCAGCCTACAACATCGAATATTGGATTAAATTCCAAATCAAGAGGTAAGCAAGCAATTCTTAGTCACATAATAACTGATGGAAACTCGTTTGCCACATTTAAACATGGTGGACAAGACGAAATCGTGTGCAAAACATACGAATGTGCAGGCACGCTGCAATTATATGTACGCTTATAGCTTCTGTGGACTATATCACTTCCAGTGCTAGTCAGCGGCTAAAGTCTAGTACCGCCAGAGACTTCTCATTCTTATCTGTGGATCTTTCCGGTGATGATATATTAAGAAGGCTAGACGGAAGTAGACGTACAGGTGGGTTCACACAAGCAATTAAATTGAACATCAAGCGCTTGTCTTTCTGCTCTTGCACCGTGAGCTGTCGTTCTCACAGAACGTAACAAATACTAGTTAGTTGTCCCATTTTGCAATATGGCGTCCTCAGACTCAGCAGATTATGGCATATTTCATTAGCGGCCAAACGACCGTTACACTTTGTTCCACAAACACAGGATGGTTTCTTTATTTATTCGACCTTTTAGCTGAAAATAAAGATGCCAAAACTTAAACCTCCAAGTAAAGTGGCTTAAAACGCCCCCCTCCCCTCTGGAGGTGACAGTTTAATGTCGATATTTGTTAGTGGGGGGAAGCAAGTTGCGAAACAAAGTACAACCGAGTTGCACTTTTCGTGGCGTGGAAATAGTTTCGTGCCGCAACTAAAAACAAACAGTTCACACAAGCACTGAGCTATAACTTCACTTTGCAACTAGCTGTTGCTCGCCATTAGTTGCTTGTCTGAGCCCTGTTTAGCTGTGGGTACATGGAACGAGGCAGTTAATGCTAAAGTGCATGGGAACGGGAAATACAACGCAACGAGGCACAGCTTCGTCGGCACACGGGACAAGCTGCTTAACGGCTTTCAGCACACAATCGTCGTCTGTTGCCACTCATTTGGAGCGCGAAGCACACACATTGAAGAGTACGTGTTTAAAATGGATCCTACTGAATTAGCTGTTTTGGCGTTATTAGCTATTGTTGAAGATGAGGGGAAAAGATTCCGCAGAAGATTATGGGTACCGCTACGGGAGAGGATTCAGCGGGGAAATAATGGCAGGAGAACCATTCATCACAATGTCATGATGATAACCGACATTCAGATTTCAATGCGAATGTAATCTGGCATCGATAACAATATGAAATAAATAACTATACAAATATTAATGTAAGCAAAAATAAAAAGTATAAAAATTTTCTTGGACTACCATGGGAATTAAGATGTTTTGGTTGGGTATATTGCAAACCGAAAAACAATGAAATAGCAATATTGACATAAACTGAAACATGACCAGTTTTGTCGCATCTTTTTGGAAGCATTTTTTTCTCTAAACAGACTCCATACCCTCGGTTTCATTGGTTAACAAAAGAACATCACAGAATGTAACTCACTTTTACACTTCGCTAGTCTCTCGCACCGTATTTCACCAGCTTTCGTAATTGTACTTTATTATTACGAAAAAACGCTCTCCTTACTCTACATCATATTCAAGAACTTCAATAAACGACCCATTTTGTGTCCTACATTGTCTGGAAGTGCTATTTTGATGATAAATTCTTGTTTTGAAGATAAGCAACTATTTTATTTTTCTTTAAAGGAGACACACTAACTTTTTCTTTCACTTACTAACCAAAGAGTATTTACTATGTACAGCATTATTATTTCATGGAACATATATAAAAGCACTTTGCACAACATATAAAAAGACATAGAAAAATAATTAATTCTCAACATTCTCCTCCTTAATTATTTTTCTTCTTAGTTCTTCAAACACTTTACGAGACAGTGATTTTGTCAGTATATCAGCAAGTTGACTTGAACTTTCCACACGTTTCAGTTTTATAGTCGTTCCAATATGTTGCTGAATAAACTTTCGTGGAATGTCAATATGTTTCTTGCCTCTTGTTATTTTTCCTTCACAGGCGCTCTTCAACATATGTATGGCAGCCTGATTGTCAATGCACAGTTCTGTCGGTTCATTCAAACCAGAAATTCTAAGTTCTTGACCAAGGCGCCATATCCAACATATATCATCGATCGAAGAGACAGCAGCTCGATATTCTGCTTCAGCAGTTGAAGTTGCCACAAGATGCTGCTTCCGAGTATACCAGACAATGGTTCCTCCTCGCATGATAAGAACTCCGCTAGTGGAGCATCTAGTTCAGATATCACCTCCATAATCAGAATCAGCATAGGCAAGCAATGTTGAACCTCCATCAAAGAATATACCAAACTTTATAGTTCCTTTCATGTACTGAAAAATTCGTTTTACCATCTTCCAGTGACTAACCATTGGTTTATTACTAAATCTGCTTAGGTAATTGACAGCAAAACTGATGTCTGGACGAGATATTGTTGCAAGGTACAGTAGACTCCCAATAGCTTCTCTATATGGTTCATTGCTTTCCAGTGGTGCATCATTAACAAGATTCTCTTTATCCGTCACCATTCCACGCTCCATAGGTGTAGCTACTGGATTCATATCATCAAACTTAAACTGTTTTAAGATTTTCTTTGTATACATAGACTGGTCTAAAAAATTCCCTGTGAACTTATTTTAATTTCCATGCCAAGATATAATATTTTATTATGAAATACTCTGTTAAATGTTATTTCAAACTTCTGAGTCAGCTTGTTCAACACTTCAGTGATGCTGTCTGTCCTCCTTCCAATAACTAGCCCATCATCAACAAACAAGGCTATAATGATACTTCTGTCTTCATTGTAGTAGATACAAGGATCATCATCAGTGTTAACAAATCCTAATGTCATTAGATAATTTGAGAATTTCTCATTCCAGTTCTTTGGAGCTTGTTTTAGGCCATATAAACTCTTCTTCAGTTTACAAACTCTATTTGTACCATCACTGAATCCTTCAGGTTGGTGCATATAGATCTCCTCCTGCAGATCGCTGTATAGAAATGTTGTCTTTACATCAAAAGTTATTATTTTCATTTTATTTGTAGCTGCAAGACTAAGAAGCAGTCTAATCGATTCGTAACGTGCTACAGGACTAAAGGTTTCTGAATAGTCCAGTCCTTCTTCTTGCTCAAAACCTCTTGCAACTAGTCTGGTTTTGTAACGTCCATCTTGCTTTTTACGTAATACCCAGTGACAAGTTAAAGGTTTTACATTCTTTGGAAGTTCTACAAGTGTCCAAGTTTTCAATTTTGTTAGGGATTTGTATTCATCTGACATTGCTTTGTACCAATTTCTGTCTTTCAAGGCATTTGAAATCGAAATGTTTTCAACTTCGCCTATCATACCAAATTTTGCATTATTATTGTGTTGCACAATATCCATTTCGTAGTCTGAAAATCTAGCAGGCTGTCTAAGATTTTGTCGATCACGTAGTTTTGGTGGCGAGACTCTGTTTTGTATTTTATAATCAGATGACACGCTGCACTCTTCAGAGTCATCAGACAGTGAATCATTAGATATCAGGTTTCCTTCTGAATGCTGGTACTCGATTTCATTTCTCCTTTCTCCTGTGAAGGTTTTTACTACAGTCGCTTCTTCTTTATCTTCTGTTCTTTCATCAAATATGAGATTGTCAGAAGCAACAACGTCCATTTCATCAGGTAGATATATTCTGTAACAGGGTGAATCCAAATCATAACCGACAAAGATCCCCTTTTTCGATTTCTTTCCAGTCTTTCTTCGTTTATGATCTTCGATCAAAACATAGCAGTCACATCCAAAACTTCTCATTTTAGTGAGATCTATTCTTCGTCCAAACCACAATTCAGCAGGACTTTTTCCTTTTACTGAACTTCTTCCAGTTTGATTTAACGTAAAGACCGCATAATTTATTGCTTCGGCCCACAGATTCTCATTCAGCTTTCGTGCATGTATTGCCGATCGTGCTGACTCGACAACAGTGCGCATTTCTCTTTCAATTCTTCCGTTTTGTTGAGGAGTGTAGGTGTTGGTTCTGATGTGAAAAACTCCAAGTTCATCTAGTAGCTTTTTTGTGAGAGCATTCTTGATTTCGGTTCTGTTGTCAGACTTTAAACATTTTACTTTCTTGCCAAACTGATTTTGTACCATTTTCATGAAAACTTGTAATTTGGCAACAGCTTCATCTTTCGTCTTGAGAAAATAAACAGTTCGGAAATGGGAAAAATCATCTTTAAACAACAGAAAATACTTTGCTCCTCCTAACGACATGAGATTCATTTCACACAAGTCAACATGAATTACATCCAGTGTATTTTCAGCGATCTTCATGTTTGTCAGATGAGATTTGTGATGTTGTTTGCCGTAGATACAACCAACACAAACATAATCATTCCAGTCATCAATATAATCAATGCCATTTCTATTTAGTACGTCTCTAACATATGTGACATTTTGATGTGCTAATTTTTCATGCCACTGTTTAATTGAAATTGCTGTCATACATTTGTTGAACTTTGTACGAAATAACATTTTGTACAGCTGTTGCTCACGTCTGCCTATTGCTACAGTTTCCAGATTGTCAGCAGTTTTGAAAACTGAAATGTCTGCATTTGCACTCTGAACATAGCCCTTATCTAAAACTTGTGTAACAGAAAATAAATTAAAGTTTATATTTGGCACATATAAAACATTCTGCAAAACTATGCCATACCACTGTTCTCCATCAAACGCCTCTAATTCAATGTCTCCTACTCCAATAGCTTCTAATACAGTAGCATCACCAATCAAAACTTTCATACAATGATCTAATTTTACATAATTTAATAACCAGTCCTTTCTAAATGTCATGAGTTGCGTGGCACCACAATCTTGATACCAAGTATTTTCTCGATTTGACTGCAAATTTATTTCATTTATATTGGCAATAGATAATCCAACATTGACTAATGCTTTACGTTTAAAACCTTTTGATTCTTTGCTGTCAAGTTTTTCGTTTGTCTCATTTCTGTCTAATGTTACATTTGGACATTCCCTGGCAAAATGACCCTTTTGTTTGCAGTTGTTGCATGAATAATTGTCCCTACAGTATGCTAAATATTTGGCACAAGGTTTATTTCTACAGTGTTTCTTTACATGCCCGTTTTTGCCGCATTTAAAACATTGAAATGTAGGCTTTTCCTGCTGACTTGCTTTGACAAAACATTTGTTTTGTTTTGAGACAAGAGCATTTTGTCACACACGTGACTGTTCTGTCTCATTTAATCTGTCTTCTTCCAGGCGCAAGCGTTCAAATAGTGTGTCGATATTTTTGTCAGAAGCTGCTACATTATCCCATGCAGTACGGAAGTGATGAAGTGTAGGCGGTAACATTCCGAGAATTCGCGACATAATCCAGCTCTCTTTAACAGCTTCGCCTTCTGCCGCTAAATCTTCCGCGTATTCTTGAATCTGCATACAGTTTTGAATAACTGACTTACTAGTATCGTATTTGTAACTAAAGAAATTTCTCTGTAAACCTTCAATTGTTAAATCAGACTTCCTGCCATAAAGAGTTTCTAACTTTTTAAGCATTTGGCTAGCAGACTTGCAATTTGCAATTTTCTTAGCTATGTTGCTACTGACATTCAGACCTATAAAAATTTGCGCTTCATTATCTTTCTCAATCCAAGACTTTATATGTTGTTCAGTTTCTCCTCCTGTAGGTCTAACTTCGTGTCCAGTTGCTACTGAATACAACTTTTTCGACTTTAATGTTCAGTCTAGTTTAAATCGCCAAGAGACGTAATTGACATTTCCGTAATGATCCTCTGACAATAGTTCCAATTGTGACTTAATAGAATCCATTGATAACAAATTTACTGTCGGTGAAATAAATAAACTCAAATAGCTTTTCTGACTGAAGTTTGACAATTAACAAACTAATTCCAGATTTTTGATTCACTGAAACAGACTTCCCAGCTGATGATACTTTAGACCATATACTGATATGCAATGCATCACTGACCTGATTATGTGCTCCTTAATAATAGCTGACAAATAGTTACGTATCTTATTTTCTGCTTGCGTGTATCTGGGCCCATAACCTGATGATAAATTCTTGTTTTGAAGATAAGCAACTATTTTATTTTTCTTTAAAGAAGACACACTAACTTTTTCTTTCACTTACAATATGCATTACAAAGAAACAACAGACAACTAACCAAAGAGTATTTACTATGTACAGCATTATTATTTCATGGAACATATATAAAAGCACTTTGTACAACATATAAAAAGACATAGAAAAATAATTAATTCTCAACATATTTACATACAGTGAAATGTCATCATTACATGTTTTTTCGATGTTTCATCTGTATTTCAATATTGCTATTTGTATTGCCTTTCTATTTATTATATAAGTACTGTACTTCCATTGTGGCTTCATTTAAGACACACATTTGTTAGTCCATGCAGTAGCCATATTGGTAGAAGTAAAGAATAATACCGAAATGAAGCAGAAAGGTCGGAACATGACGTAGACAGTGTTCTTGCTTCCTATTGGTCCAACTTAACGTGGCATGTTAGCGAAATATCGCAGAACTCATTTTGCGTTTCACGGGAGAAAATGGCTCCTCAAGGGGAAAAAGGAGGACGTGACATCAGAAAACTCGGAGAGCGGCATGTTAACGTTACCTATCCCGTTACCTGTGCCAACGGCTTTAAAGGTGCCTTCACACTGCCAACCAACTGCAACAAACTCAGTTGACAACTGTTTTCAACTCGAAGTTTGAATTTGTTTGCAACTGTTGTCAACAGTAGTGTGAAATCGCGAGTTTGAAACACTAGTTGAGGGAAGTTTTATCTCGAGTTTGTAGTTAATGGTCAGTGGGCAGAAACACGGCGGACTTGGGCAACTTGTGCATGGGCATTACTCTGTCGTCTGCTGTGTAGTTTAGGGCGGTATTTCATTGCAAATGTGAAGAATACAAAATATTTCTTAATACAGACCACAGCGACTAAAATAAACTGTTAGAATCGCATAAAGAAAAAGCTACCAGACTCTGTGGTATTCTAAGTTGCCCACTGTTGATGATGAGGAAGAAATTAAATGGTCTAAAAGATTTATGGAGATGCATACATGAAATAAATATTATTTGTACTCTAAACTAACCTATTTAATTCGTGAAGTGATTTATATATTGATTCACTTTTGTCTGGAATAATACGTGAAATGGTACACTTTAGGATTCAAGTATCGGTACCTATTTTAGTGAGTGCTGGAATAGCTTTTTATGGGCAGGAATGGCATTTATGATTTGCATAATGAAACCTGCACCAGTTAGCTCCATACTTTTTCGTGCTTAGCACGATGCATTTACAGAATTAACCACAAGAGCAGGTAGTTATAAGATATTTGATGAGCTGCTTAAGACAATCAGACAAAAGAAATGTCAGGCTGTTGTAAACTTTCACAGTGCATGATGCAGAATGACGCACATGCAAACGTATCATGAAAAAACTACGAAAATATTGTGTCTTCTTAAATAAAATAAATTCTCTGAATAGTTTATGTTAAGCATGAAAAACATTTAACTATGTCAGTGTTTCATTATTTCTTCACTGACACAGATACAGGGCTTCCTGAAACATTACGACGAACTGAAGTATTTGTTAATGTGTGGGTAAATTGAAATGTTTGGTCGCCCATTCTCAAACAATTTTCGTGATTATGACCTCGCAGTGTAGGTTATGTAGTACATTAGTGCGAACACTTTTTCTCTCTTCCTTTCGCTGTCCACGTTTATACCTACAATTGTTTTAATTTTTACAACTCGTCAAGTTAAGCACTAACCAGAAGTATTAAATTAAGTGCTTTTGCGCAGACGAAAAACGCCGAATGTGCTTACTAGAGTTTGAAACTGTTTTCAACACTTTGCAACAGTTGTTAGTCTGCCAAAGTCACCACTGTTTTAAGTTTGCTAGACTGGCAACTGATGCGTTTCTGTTTGTTGAAGTTGGTTGGCAGATGTGAATGAACCTTAAAATCAGGGTTTCCTTCCAAAAAACTCTTTTCCTCATAAATAAGCAACTAACAACCTCGTATTTTCGTTACCAAAGCTCGTACATTGTGTCCCGAGGGGGGAGGGTGTAGCAGAGCCTTGCTCCTAGTTTTTAAGGAAAACAACGTATAATATCAAGCATTTAAAGTGTTTTCAACCAAAAATAAGACATACTAAACGAGTGTGAATTTAGCAGGCATTTGTTAATTTACTATTGGAAGTATGCTTACTTTCATTCACTTATGACGTATTATGTTATTTTTTGGGGTAACGCTAGTGATTGAAAAAGAATGTTTTTGGCTCAGAAGCGGGCGGTTCGAGCAATATGTAGTGTAAGTCTGCGAAAGTCATGTCGACCCCTTTTCAGTAGGCTGGGAATTTTGACAGTACATATTTTCTTTAATGTCGTTTGTTGTTAACAATATCAGCTTATCCCACGAGTTAGCAGCTTTCACTCGGCGAATACTAGACAGAAATCGAATCTACATTTGGATCACACCTCCTTGACACTTGTGCAGAAAGGTGTGCAGTATTCTGCAACATCCATTTTCAATACGTTGCCATAAGAACTCAATATTAGTACTAATCAACGTGATTTCAAGCTAAGTTGAAGAGCTCACTCCTTTTATTCTGTCGAGAAACTCCTGGAAAAATTAAAAAAATTAATTCCTTTGTTTCATTGTGAAGTCCTTTTACTTAGGCTTAAGATTGTCATATTTACAGGCAGTGACGGATCTAGGGGGGAGCAAGGGGGGCAAGCTGCCCCCGATGCAGAGTTCAGGGGGCACCAAAATGGGCAAAAGCTTTGCTAATTATGGTTTTTGAAGAGAGAATTACGAGAATTAAATCAAATTCACTGTAAGCTACAGTATGAATTTCGTTGCATTAGCAATAAGTAGTTTTATTTGCATTCCTGGCCGTTTGTTACTATTAAATACATAGTGTCTTAGCAGCCCCTGCACCCCTGCATGAAACTATTTCTAGCTGTTAAACTCCAGCTGCGCCGAGTTCGACCTGCTTGGTTTAAGGGCGTCTTGTGCATCCATGATGATGAAATGATAATGACAACTCAACAGCCGGCTGCAGTAGCCAAGCGATCTATGGCGTGCCAGTCACGGTCTGCACGGACGCTACGGTCAGAGGTTCGAACCTCCCTCGGGCATGGGTGTATGCGTTGTCCTTAGCGTAATTTAGGTTAATTTAGTCAGTAATTAGTGTGTAAGTCTAGCGACTGATGGCCGCAAGGTTTGGTAGCATAAGACCTCGCGCACATTTAAACAACACAACACCCAGTCCCCGAGTGGAGAAAATCTCCATCCTGAACAGGAATCGAACCCAGGACCCCTGTGTGGCAATCTACCATGCTGTCCACTGTTTTAATTTATTTTTTAATATATATAGATCTATGCATCGCGGTCGTTGGTTCCATTTGGTCACTGAATATTGGACTCAGCTCTTTTATTACAGAGAGCGTTTAGCCTCCTGACCGGGCAGGCTGAGGCACGGCTCCCGGCAGTAAACTACGGAGATGGTCATTCAATAATGTTGTGATGCCTGCGGCGCAGTGGCAGAAAGACGAACTGCTACTTTCTTTGTCGTAATGGTGTCAGTGTTTTCTTTGTTGGCCCTTCTATGTTTTACTTTTGACAAATGCATTTGAAGTGTTTTAGATTGAAAGAGTTCTGATTGATGTAAGTCAGACAATAACTATCTATTATTAGCCTATTACTTACGTGTTAAGTGTGGGAAAATGCCAAAAAAACTATCCGAAGCGGCATTCAGGAGGAAAGCCCGAGAAAAGGAAGAGGAAGCTCAGAAATCTTCTTCATTAATGTCAACTTGGTTGAGAGGAAATGTGGAAGGTGAGTTATTAGATAGATAATTGAAATATTTTATCCATTTCAGCAAATGTTAAGGCTTTAATTCATAAAATGCAGCAACCACTTCCATGTAACAATTTATTTGCGATGACCGGTTTCGGGCGCTTGAGTGCTCTTTTTCTGGTCTACTTGTATTTTAGCATTGTAGCTTAAGAGATGTACATGCTACATGCTAGCAGGAGAGTGAACGCTAAGTGCAGAGATTTTGCAAGAAATCCATACATTTCATACATCCCCTAAGTGCAGAGATTATGCAAGAATTCTATACATTTCTTGCATAATCTCTGCACTTAGCATTCACTCTCCTGCTACCATGTACATATATTAAGCTACAATACTAAAATAGACCAGAAGAAAGGCAATCAAGAGCCTGAAACCCGTAGTTAGAAATAAATTATTACGTTCAAGTGGTTGATGCATTTTATGAATTAAAAGACATATAATTTTTAGTTAAGCCAGAATCATGTTTTTCACTTGTCTTTTGTTTCAGTCCCAAATGTTTTTTCTTTATAGTCGTGACATAGTCATTCTTTTGTCAAATATATTTGAAATGCAGCAGTTGTATTTAGTATTCAGAATATATTACCGTTAAAACATCTTTGCAAAAATCCATTTATCATAAAGCTAGAGGCACACTACTTCTCCGTTTTGTTTATTTTCATCGTAAATGTTAGTTATAAAGAACACTTGTTCACGACTTACATCAGTCATGAATGTTCATTGAAGTTATTACAAAATGACTTCCATTAAAAAAACTTCCATACTTTTACATAGAGTCATTCCACATCAAATCACCAATTTTTTTAAAATGTTGAAGTTCGACCATCTTCAATTTTTAAAAATTTTACCAGGATATTGTTAAAGGTCTTAAAGGATGTTACACAAAATTTTAGGCCGATATCTAAAGTATTTGAGGCTCCAGGGCCACTTTTGTGTAAGGGGGTCATGCGTTGCGCGTGTGCCTGAGGAACTTTTGGACAAGTTTGCGCTTTCATTCCTCAAAAGCGAAAATACTTTACACTTTCAAATCTGGGTTTCTATATCAGTTTTGTGCAGATGAGCAGAGAATTGAAAAATAACATTATCATGGGTAGCGATTAAGGTTTTTTTTCAATTGTTTTTCAAAGACAGGCGTAAATTTTGTGACCCAAAATTTAAGGCCGCTTACTAAACGACTAATCCGTTGCACACCTTGATATTTCCCCTTTGTGTACAGGTTCTGCCTGGTAAGCCAGTGTAACAATGGTAAAAATGTGTCTTCTATAGTTTTTGAGTTAATGATCTAGAAAATTGCCTCCAAACAATCAGTATGCAAAATATGACCAAGTTTGGAGGCCAATGTATTTACATAGGTCTCTTCTGATTTTAATTTTAAAATGCGCTGTTTGGAAATGAAGCTTTCGCTTTAATAGAATATTGAACACAACGTGAATGTGCAATTATCACATCCTCCCACTGGGCGAAACAGTTTATTGCTCTTTCGGAACGCCCGGCACCACCTGCTAACAAAACGGTTGGTCCCACTCAGTTAAAACCTTTTTCTGGCCTGTCCTCGGCAGTTTGCAGTCTTTTATACATTAATAATAGTGGAGTGTAACTATGGATGTTGCTTCAACAAATTTATTTCCTTGCATTATTAGAAAGGAAACTACTTCACAGTGCCAATCAACAAGTATGCCTAATAAAGTCCTGACATTTTTCAAAGAACTAAGTTCCACTATTAATTAATATAAAAAAGGCAATCTATATATATATATCAGTATGAACGAGAAGCTGACAGCTGTAGAAGAATGCATTGCTACGCCTGTTGAGATAATAAGATTCACTTCTTACCTAAGGATCACGAAGGTTACACAATCAATCCCCTGCAGTCCTTAAAACGGCTCAGCGCGGTACAACCACCTTGGCACAAACGTAGCAGTGACGACGGCACAAGGGTGGCGGCCCGAAAACGCAGCGGCGCGGAGTTGAACGCGGATCGACGAAAACACGATGGGTACACAACTGTGTCGCCTCGTGCGCGTCCACCACGAAAGAAAGCTCCAAACTGCCGAGAACAGGCCAGAAAAAGCTTTTACCTGGGCGGGACCTGTCCCTTTGTCGGTGGGTGGCGCCGGGCGCCCCGAGAGAGCCATAAACTGTTTCACCCAGTGGGCGGAGGCAGGAAGCGGCCACGCGAAAACTGCACATTCACATTGTGCTCAATATTCTAGTAAAGCGAAAGCTAAACTTCCTAATGCATTTTAAATTAAAATCAGAAGTGACCTATACAAATGTATTGGCCTCCAAACTTGGTCATATTTTTATACTGATTTTTTGGAGGCAACTTTCTGGATCATTATCTCAAAAACTATAGAAGACACATTTTTACCATTGTTACACCGCCTTACTAGGCAGAATCTCTACACAAAGGCGAAATATGAAGGTGTACAACGGATTAGTCATTTAGTAAGGGACTGCGAAAGTCGGCCTTGCATTTTGAGTCATGTAATTTTCGCCTGACTTTTAAAAACAATTAAAAAAGAACAACATAATCGCTACCCATGATAATGTTATTTTTCCATTCTCTGCACTAAACTAATCGAGAAACCCAGATTTGAAAATGCGAAGTTTCTTAGCTGTTGACGAATGAAAGCGCAAACTTGTCCAAAAGTTCCTCAGGCACATGCACAACGCATGACACCCTTACACAAAAGCAGACCTGGAGCCTCGACCACTTTAGATATCAGCATAAATTTTTTTACAACGTACTTTAAGACCCTTAACAACATTCTGGTAAAATTTGAAAAAAAATTGAAGATGGTCGAGCTTCCAGCCCTTGCTGATTTGACATGGAGTGGCACAATGTCGTTTTTATTAATATTTTAAGCCTCGCACTTATTCTGATATATCGGTATAGATATCGTCTATATGCATTCAAAATTAATGCAGTTTTCATGCTGTTCGTTTTATTTAGGCGAAAAATTGTTAACGGTATGATGATTTTAAACATATCTTGTCGACTGCAGCAACTGCAGGTTTACAAATATTTGATAAAATTCAGCCCGACCAGTTGCAAAATTTGATTAAATATCTTGATCTAGATTTTGGAGCCAACTAAGGGCGCCTTCATCAGAAGGTTTTAATTTTTATTCTTCCGATGAAGGTGCCCTTATTTGGCGCCGAAATCTAGATCAAGGTATTTTATCAAATTTTGCAACTGGTTGGGCTGAATTTTGTCAAATATTTTTGATGGTATTTTTAATGCTGTATAGAGCAACTCTGAGCGCCTCTGAAGTCATCGCAGCAATCAACGTGTTAAAGTAATATATTTTGAAATAACGCTACCTGCCGATTATTTAAATTATACGTAAGTCCATATAAACTATTCATGAAATTTTTACACTTGATGTTTGCCAGAAGGGCTGAAGCGAAAAATTTAGGTCCACTCAGTGCTGCAATCCCGCCCAAAATGTACCTAAACTGAAGTTCGCACCTGTCACAACGTTCATTCAGGCGTATAAATGAATACTACGAGCACCGTGACTTTTCTCTGGAAAGCTTCAAAACTTTTCAGTCATTTACTGTGAAACCAATTAGGTTCTGAATATTTGAAACCAATTGTTTATTCAGCGTTTGTTAAATTGTATGGACCTATTACATGTATTTCAACACTGCATTGTACTTTTATCTTCGAAAAGTATAAAGGTTTGGTATTAATTTGATTATGAACGTGTGATTTTTTCCTTATTATCTATGAATAAAAATGTGCTCATAAGTCAACACCATGTATTTTATTTTATGCTTATTTCGTGTGATGAGTTCTTTTCAGAACCTATTTTAGATTTTATTTGGCCTATATGAGGTAATGAAAGTGCCTATTTAAGCGTCTAAAATGCTCTTTTTGCGAACTAATAATCCACGGTCTAGTGACCACTGCTTCCCTGGCAATTTAAAAGCCGCTAGCCCACTCTTTGATGGACGCTTTACCTTCATAGAATGACCACAGTCCCACGCCACAAGCCTCTGCCACCCTGCCTATATGTTGGCAACGTTGGGGAGAGCACCATGTGGCAGCAAGTTGTTTGCTTTGCCTACCTTTTTAAGTAGTTAAACAGAGCTTGCTTGACTGCGTAAAACTTGCCACTTTTCTGATCCGTCAGCCATAACGAATACTTTGCAAAGTAAATAAGCTTCAATATACGTCCACTGGAGAAAAAATCACGACTGTACGTTCAAAGCACACTTGGCACGGCGCGAAACGGCGAATGCCTCTATTGGCTGAGTCGTCATAGGGTCAACTGGCTCTTGTTACTGCGCATCGCCCCGCCACCCGTCTGCCTACCTGCACACAGCTCTAAGTAATGTCCTTAACCTTAGCGCAGTTTATGTGGTGCGTATTACCAAAAGGTGGGAGTACTTTATGAAAAAAACCAATTATTGAGCACTTTTTTGACAAATATTCCTTTTAAAGAGCTACTAAGAGTGACCTTAATCTTTGGGTCGTGTTTGAATCAAAAATTTAAAACATGTGGAATGTGATGGAACACTATTAAAAACAATGCATTTCTTTTAATTGTTTTAAAATATAGGTTACAATATTTTAGGAAGGTTGGCATAAAGTATCCCGTTTCCCTTTTGTACTGCGGAGGTTAAGTATGCATATCATGCTTCTTGACCTATAGGTGGTCAAATGGAACTTGAGCTTCGGTTGTATTTTTATTTCAGATGAAAGCGGAACTACAAAGGAAGTTAGTGGGCGTATTTTTGAAGGCGTATCAACAAACGAGCATCAAGTACTTCCCCACGATTCAAAGAAGGAGGAAGCGGAACCAATACATCTCAAGAATTCGATTTAGGGTCTACTTCTACAACAGAGAGAATGCTGGGAACTTCAAATATGGCTACATTTACTCATGATTCCTCTACAAATCAACAAAAATCACTGTTAGATTTTAAGGATCCAGGGACCTGGCCAGAGTCCTTTTCGGATGCAGCTAGATGCCTCGTTGTTAAAAAACTGTTAAGCGAAGAAAAAACTCAACCAGACTTAAGTGATTCTGTTAGAGAGGGAAGAAAATTGTCAAAAGACTGGTTTTATTAAACGCTTCCTAATGGACAAAAGGTGTGCCGTTCTTGGTTAGCCTACAGTAAATCAAAAAATGCTTTACATATTTTTGGAAACATTTTCGTTTCACTATTTTTGAGTCAACAGCACATTAGAGGCATCTCTAAATAAAGGTGGTGTTGACAAAGAGTTACAACAATAAATATGGGAGGAGGAGAAACACTGGAAATCGGTTTTAAATGTCATTGTTGATGTGATTCTGCATTTGGCAAAAAAGGGCAGTCCCTTTAGAGGTTCAGATGAAAGTCTTGATTTTGGTGATCCAAGATGTGGGAAGTTTTTAAACACCATTGACTTATTGTCTCACTACCACCCCACACTGAGAGAGCACATAAGGCGCCACAAGAAAGGTCAACTCAGCTACTTCTCTCATGACATCCAAGATGAATTTTTAGAAATAATTGAATCCAAAATAAGGGATAAAAAATTAAAGAAGCAAAATATTTTTCTATGATGTTTGATTCCACTCCTGATGTATGTCATTGTGAGCAGATGTTGCAAATTTTAAGATACGTGAAATTCAATAAAAGTGTTGCAGAGATATGTGAAAGTTTTATTGACTTTTTAACGATTAGTGACAAGACAGGGCAGGCACTTTCTGAAATAATTTTGCAGAAATTTGAAAAAGATGGGTTAGATTTTAAAAATTGTCGAGGCCGATCCTACGACAATGGTGCTAATATGGCTGGAAAGTACAAAGGTGTTCAGTCTCGTTTACACTCATTAAATTTGGCTGCTACTGCTTCGCACGATGCAGGATCTTATTTTGAAATAATAAACTGCCTATATTTATTCTTTGCATTATCCACTAACAGATTGGAGATTATGTTAAAGTATGTGCCTGCATCTCTAAAGCTACAGAGTTCTACAAGATGGTCAACAAAGAGGGAAGCTGTAGCTGTCATGCACAAATATCTCGAAGAGGTGATCAAGGTTTTAAATGAACTTATATCTAGTGCAACATCTAGGCCTGAGACCAAAACAGAGGCTAAAAATCTTTTTAAAAATGTCAGCACTTTTGAATTTATCACAGCTTCCTGTTTTTGGTTCAAGGAGCTAACACGAATCGATATTGTAAACAAATTTTTACAGAAACAAGATAACACCACTGACCAATCTGTTAATCATATAAATCAACTTATTCAGGTGTTTCAGGAAACTAGAACAAACACAACAATAGTAATAGATATCATCTCAGAAGCCAAGGAAATAGCTGAAAAGCTTAATTTGGATCCTCAATTGAAAGAGTTGCGGAAACGAACAAGGAAGAGGATGTTCAACGAAGATTGTGAAGACGAAAGCTGGGATTGGTCACCTGAAAAAAGGTTCCATAACACGATCGCAGAAACAATGGATCATATTATTCATCAACTGAGGAACATTTCAAAATATAAACAATTTGTGGATTTTTACACGTAACTCAGCAGTAGACATTAAAGGATGATGATATGAAAAACCACCCAATGCACTTAGCTGATATATATAATAATGACCTTAATCAGGATGAATTGATAACAGAACTGCAGAGTTTTAAATATCATGCCCTTAATTTAATACCAACCATGAAAACAGCAACTCCTGCAAAAAGTTTGAGCTTAATTTGCCAAAATGGATTACAGGATGCATCTCCAAATGTGACAACGGCACTTAGGATTTTTGTTACGATACCTGTTTCAATTTCAACAAACGAAAGGAGTTTCAGTAAATTGAAACAAATAAAAACATATTTAAGAAACAGAACAGCACAACAGCACCTCACAGGCTTGATTATAATCAGCATTGAACACCAATTAGCGTCTAACATCTCATTTGATGCTATTATTAATACTTTCACCGAAAGGAAAGCTCATAAGATTAAGTTTTAAGTTAAATTCAAACAGCAGTCTCTAATATAAATTTGTAATTGTTTTTTATGCCCAAATACGCGTTTCGCCCAGTTAGCGTATGATCAGATTGGTTAAATGTTGCAGATATAATGATATGGGGCTTCGAATGCTAAGTCTAGCAGTGGTGGAAGCAGTTTTAGCATTTTATAAAAGTTATCGTTCAGGTCTCCATATCAGATAGAAGAGCTGGTGCCTCAGTAGGTCCACATTTAACTTACTTTGGAACCAGCTATTCTATCTGATATGGGGACCTGAACAATAACTTTTATAAAATGCTAAAACCCACCACTGCTAGACTTGGCATCCGAAGTCCTATAGATAATATCTGAAACATTTAACCAATCTAATCATACGCTAACTGGGCGAAACGCGTATTTGGACATATTAATCAATTACAAACTTGAGACTGCTCACAATTTAAATTGTTTATTCATTGTTACCTTTCCAGTCAACAATTATACAGTGGAATAAAAATTACAGGTTCAGTCCTTGTTCATACCCATTCATTTTTCAGTAAATATATCATCATTTTATTCTATCACCTATTATACTTGAAAAATTTGGCTTTTAAATCTAAATTTATTTTATATTCAATACTTAATATTTTGCTTTGTTTGTGAACGTCTATTGGTAAAATTGTTTCTTAAGTTAGACCTAGGCCTCTAATTTTTAAATTTATTTTTTTATTTACATTTTTATCTGTGTTCATTTATGACTTCATTCATACCTTGTCTTCGGTTTGTGAATAAAACAACTCAATCTAAACCCAGTTTTTATTATTTTTATTTAATCTCATACTTCGTCATTGTGACGATGAAGTTGGTGTGGCGGGGGGGGGGGGGGGGGGGCGCCAAATCACAATCTTGCCCCGGGCGCCAAAGGGCCTAGATCTGTCTCTGCACATAGGACTACTTTTTTTTTTTTCTATTGCCACTCTTGTGTTAAAATTTTATGTACTGACTTGTTCCATGACCATTTAGTCTTGCTCCTCAATTAGGTGCCGCAGAAGAGAAAACCATATTATTATTAATACTGCCTGGTGCAATTCTTTTCAACTGACGCCACAGGGGCGACTTGCATGACAATCATGGACAGCAAAAAGTAGATAAATAAATCCTTTATCGTAACCTCGTACATAACTGTACTAGGTGGACCTTGTCCTCGTACAGTAGGCCACAAATCTCGCATTTGTACGAGGAACCTCGTACGTATGACAACCCTGCTTATCTACTCTAGAGTCTAGACATATGTTTTTCAACACGTTCGTGGTGATGATGGTAGGAATCGACCACGCCATTTCGATAGTTGTAATGGAATCATAAAGTTCGATCGTGGTCATCTGTTATCGATTACTGTTGATTCGATTGTTGAATTTGTTGTGGTACTCATTTGAAGATAAATATAGGCTCATAGAAGTGTAGTTGACTTATGTTTTTAATTCAGCGATGTCATGTCCCGAATAACCACAGATTAGTTAGTGGCAGTTGTCTGTTATGTTCAGTCGTGTAATCTGTTTTTCCTTTTTGTGCTCAGTGATTATTTTTCTTTTTCAGACACTTATGTACATGATAGGAACATGAAAACATAAAACTGTATGCAAAAGACAATGATTACATGTTCAAGATACTGTCTCACGCGAACCCCTGTTTTGTCAACATGGAACTCGCAATTCATCAAGCAGAGATTTCATTCCTCTTCTTACCGAAATCAGAAACCTAAAGACAGCCAATCTCAAACTGCCCATCAAGGAAAGGATCAAAAGTTGAAATCAACTTTGTATTATTTAACAGCCGCAGGTGTCTTAACCGTCGGATTTAGTTATGCAGCTGTGCCATTGTACCGTATGTTTTGTCAGGTAAACATAGCGTTTCCCACGCCTCACCTGTAGAAATAATTAGTTATAGTATACACTAAGCAATAGTAAACTGTGGCTCTGGCAGCTACGTGTAACACAAGTGTGTGAGGAGTTCCTTACAGTAGAAGTGATTTATTCATATAGACTTATGTTATGACTGTATCTAGTTTCTTTCCTCATTGACAATCCACGGTTGACTTTCGTTTTTAGTAGGTCAGTTCTCAAAATTTGTTTTAAACAATACAGTTACTGTAGCTTCAGAATACTGTGCTTGCTTCTCATTTCAACCATTTTCATTGCTTCAGTTGCCCCAGTCACTGGTGACAATCTTTTGTAACTACCATTACTGGGTCACAATTAAACAAAGTGCTTCATAGTTGAGCTTTGATGAGGAAGGGTGTTATTTGTTTGGCTTCAGTAACAGCAGCTGCATGCCTTGGTATTGAGTACATTCATATGTGCAGCACCGAGTTTGCTTTGCTTGAGATTGATAGTCTTATCACTGTCCTATCCAATTTTCCACTTGTTTCGTGGGTTAGCCGAATCACATTATAGCACGCGTTGGCTTTGATCCCTGACTTCAGTGTGTTGTATTGTATGATTTGAAACACTGATCATTTTCTTTTTGTCATGAATGTGAAATTACTTTTTACAATACAAACGGATGAACTACATTCATCCCTCCACCTGTCTGAGTCCATTGTTTTAATTAAAGGACACTAAAAACTTGAACTGTTTATCACTCATAATGGCAACTGCTTGACAGAACAAGGAAAGTTTTATGGTTGTATAAGATCCTTCAGTATTGTCTGTTTCACACATACCATGTATAAAACATACTTCACTGAGAAACAAATACTGTGTGTCAGACAAGAGCAAAGCAAGAATGTGTCAGAACTGAAAAAGTTCACTAGTAAGTAAAAATATTCTTCAAACACACTTCTGGAAATAAATTTATAGTCACTGCACTGTCTCTAATAAGGCTTGGATTAGGATAGCATGACAGTGACTCCACTCTGGAATGGACTCCTGGAGTCAGAATAGCGTGCACTTATATCTGCGTAGGGAGTGCAGAAACATGTCAGTTGACCCAGCATCCCCGATGTGGCGGAATGTCCTGGACTAGTTGGCTGGGTACTGTTTTTCCTGTCAGTGCTGTTGGTCATTGTAAGGGTCATCAAATGTAGCCATGCAGTTGTCTTGCCTGTCTGGTCTTTGGTCTTTGTATACCCTCTAGTGGCTCAGTGCTATGCAGACCTGAAGTACCGAGCAGCACATTTTGGACATTCACAACATCTTTTTACAACAGTTAACAACAATAGTGTTGTAGACCCCCAGTGTCAACTGAAGCTGGCTTGCAGTTGGCAGCTGAAGTAGCAGTGAGAGACGAGAACTATCCACGAGGCAGAAGGTGTGATGAAATTCTTGCTCTGTTTGAGTGTTGCTGTAGTAGCTGCTCTGTTGTAAACTAGGTCTCCATCAGTGTGTTGTTATGATATGGCAGTATAGCAGAACTACTTTCAACTTCTTGTGGTAAACTTAAGAAGTAAAGTAACAGTCCACTTATGTGATGTTACATAATATTATGACTCTTACACTTTATGCCATAAAATCTCAGCAAAGTGCCTCATCAATGGGTTATGAAAATAGTAAAAATAAATAATGGCTAAATTCTAGATTATGGGCAACTGCAGCATTGGCAGTGTTAATCTAATGTATGTAGGTAGGCACTGCATCACATAGTAAATGGTTTGCTACAATTCTGTAATCAGTGAGAGGCATGAATTTCTACCACCAATATTGAATTTAGTTCCTGTTTGGTGATTTTGGCAATGCATATTTGCGATTATGTGTTAGTTTTGTGTGATTACAGTGACAGTACAATGCATTGTGCTGAAGCAGAGTTTTTGATGTGCAGTTAAAATAAATTTCATCCCATTTTTCTTCAAAATGTGGTATGTACTTCCTGCTGTCTCACTCCATGCAATGAAAAAACAGGCAAAACATGATGCTCCATTCCCATCATACGTCACAGTGAATGCTGAGAATTATCCTGAGCAAAGCAGGCCCTATTCTTGCCTTTACCATAAATAAGTTGAAAACTGATGCATGTCTTTTGAAATTGGCACTATGAATTTGAGGAATTACAAAAAATTTCTTGGATAGAAGAGTGAGTTGACAAAATGAAAAACCATGCAATTTTACTTTTAAATAAGATTGTCATACAGTTCAAAGTGTAATTGGGTGTCTCGCCCAATTTCTAATTGAGCATATCTGTATTAAAGAAAAGATGCTTATGACAAATATCTCTGACAAATTATTCGGTAAAACTGCAGACTGTTGCTCGTGTTTTTAGCATGGCGTGTATGTTGGCAACTGTAAATCGATCATTTGTGAACTGGAGATTTGAGTGCTATGTATTAAAAAAAAAAAATTATCTTGTTTAACCTATACCTAACCTAACTTTCACTTAAAATCATCACTGTTTTGTACAGATCACAAAATAAATAAAACGTATATACCTGCTCTATGGTTGACGGCTGTGGTGTTGCTGTGCGTGAGCAACAGACTCTGCAGTTTAGCCAATTATTCCACTGTTGCTGTGAAATGGGAATAGGTTCATAGAAAACGTGGAGGAATAAATTTGTTGGCTCACATTACGTTAACAACCCTTTGAAGCTGTGGAAAGTATTGGATTTTACTTCTCAACTCCAGTAGTCATTGACAGCCATACAAATTTAACAAATAAACAGCATACTGGAGCTCAAGCTTCACCTGTCCCTGGAATCAAGATATCAAGAACTTTTTATACCAGAACAACTACCTCCTATTAGTCCAGTATGTTTTCATAACAAATGATGATTCTCTCTCTGCTTTGGACTACTGAATTCAAATTTCATGTTTGCTGCCTTATAGGTGGTGAGCTAAAAAAAAGCTTTCCTTGTTTTCATTCAATTTTACATTTATATCCTGAAAATGTGAGTTTTGTGTTGATGATACATTGCACAAACATCTACATTTATGATCCAGTTATGGTACAGAAATGACTCCAAACAAACAGCTTTAAATTGAATCTTGTGCTCGTCAAGGGAGAGTGCCAAATTTCAACCATACAGGTCGCTACCCTACATAAAGTTAACAAATAGTAACTGCAGCCAATTTAAGTGCAACATATTTGAATACAACAAATTTTAAAAGGCAACAGGTCTCTCATGTGTAAAATTTTAAAAGCTACAAATTCCAGATACACTAAATTAGAGTGCAAACTGACTATAAAGGCAAAAAGTTTTAAATGCATCAAATTTCAACTACAACATATTTTTAAATGCAGAAAATTTCATATGGAACTAACTTTTAAATGTGTTCTATCTCAAGCTCTGAAACTTGAGACCATTCTTTTTAATCACAATTTCAATAACAATTCTGTCTAACAAGACGGGGGACTAGTCCACTTGCCATTAATCACCAGTAAAAGGAAGATTCCTTTTGGTTTAAGGAACCACAACTTAAGCCAAGAACATATTCTCTGTTAATTCACGGTTGTACGGAATATGCAAGCAAGACTTACAGTAACGTTGCATTTCACTTAAAACATTACCAATGAAACTTTTCTTAAACAGTGAAATTAACTTAAACCATGTCCTTCTTTCTGTACATGTGCAAAATTACACAGTAACTTCAACCAGGACCTAACAGTATAAAGCACCAAAAAATTTACAATTCAGGGCACTAGACCACTCTACACTTAACCAGTAACACATTCTTCATTTAAATCTTAAAAACAGTTTGAATAAGCAGCTCGTCTGTGTAGTAGTTCAAAATTACACAGCAACCGTAATCAGTTATCACTGCTTTAATATTAGATTAATTTAAGTCATGGATCTTGTGTTCTGCAACTAGGAAAATAACTTAAAGATAATTTTGACAGGAACTTCATCCAGAAAAATGATGAACCAGTTCAGGTTAACCAGGCTTTCACCTATTTGGATAAAAGATATAACTTACAGTTTAGTAATTCATTAGCCATGAAAAAGCGGCAAAAATAAAACGACTGTCATGCTATCCAATTGGCTTGTCTGCTGCACGAAGTAAACGTCTGTAAAACGAGTGTACACTGAGTGACACAATTCCAAGGAAGATGATAATTTTAACAACTGAATGTCACATCAGTGTCTCCCACATTCACACCACCCTTTAACTCTCAGGTGCTGCCTTAGTCCCCTGTGTTGGGCTGGTATTTTTGTTGTTGTTTTTGGTGGTGGTCTTCAGTCTGAAGACTGATTTGATGCAAGTCTCTGCACTACTCTATACAGTGCAGGGATGTTCATATTTGAATAACTACTGAAACCAACACCTATATGGGAGTGCCAACAGCACTTGTCTCTTGATCTCCATCTGCAATCTTCATGCTAAATTTCATTTTTCAGTAAAATATTGTTAGTCTTAGGGATTTTGTTCTTTTAAAATTGTGTGTTTTTTCCCTGCTTTTGCAAGAGTGATCTAAGCTGTTTTGTGAATCACGGCAGGTCAGCTCCCTCATTTGTTAATTTATGTGGTGTAAATATCGTAATAGCTGTCGATATGTTATTTCTTTGAATGTAAGCTATCTCTAGTCTAAACTCACATTGATAGTTTTGAAAGACTGGAGATTCTCACCCAGATAGTTGTTAATCAAACTTCTATCTGATTTTTTTTGAATAAAAATATTTTTTGTTTAATTTTGTTTGATTTGACAATTTTGATTTCAGTCTCACTAAGCCAACTCCATGGTCACTAATCCCTGCGCCTGGTTTGATACTCTTTATATCTCTGGATTATTTGTTGCTAATAGGTCAAGTATGTTTTTGCAACCATTTTCTATTCTAGTGGGTTCATGAACGACCATAATTGCTCAAGATAATTTTCAAAGAATGGTTTCAGTACAATTTTGGACAGTGTTTTTTGCTTGCCTCCAGTTTCGAATGTGTGTTTTTCGCAACATATCAAGGCTGTTAAAGTGAGGTTTATGGAGCCTTTTTTTTTAACTGTATGTTGTACAGTCACTACACTCAAACCATAAAGAAATTAAAGGAATTTCACAGTATAATGAGGACACTTTACAATTCACGACAAAGAAGTAATGACGAGCTGTGATGGGCATGCACACTCACACAACATTTAAGCTATTGGCCATGGCGTTCTTCAAATTAAGAACATTCATGCAATCACACAGGCACACTTCACACTCACACAATCACCACCTCCAAGAGCCACAGCTGAATTGGGATTCGGAGTGCAGCGGCCATAGGTGGTGATTGTGTGACTGTGAAGTGTGCCTGTGTGATTGCATGACTGTTCCGGTTCTCAGACTTAGATCTTCTGATGTCGTATTTGTCTGACTTTCCACAAGTAGATATACAGACTGAGGAAACTTGAAGTCACTCCAGAACAGTGGCTTTGTTAGATTAACTTTCAAGTAGATGTATGACATTCTTTTAATAATATGTTAGCCATGTTGTAGTTCCAGAATGCATGCCAGGGCCGATAGATCGGACTTCTACTCTATAATGACCAGAAATCATATTTCACTATACATTTTGTTTAGATTCTATTTCAGGAAACCTTTTGGATTACATACATGTTCTTGTATGGGTTATTTGTGTTCGGTTGTCTGATTTAGCATTTAGTGAAAAGTACAAATTTCCAATTTGTTTCAGGCATATAGCTATGGCGGAACTGTCGGCATACATGATGATTCAAGAAAAATTGAAAATATGGAGAAAAAAGCTGACAGAATTATCAAAGTGAAATTCAATGCAGATTTGGGAGCAAGTATGAGGTGGAATTTTAGACCTCAACAGAATGAAATAAAGGTATGTTATATTCCTTGTGAATATATACTTAATTTAGTTTGTGATTAGTTATTCTGGTCAGTTACCAAATTTAAGAGAATGTATTGCATACATATTGACAGCTGAATAAATGAATTTGAAGATGTGAAAGTACAAATGTAGACATCAAATCTACATGTTTAATTCTGTTTAAGTCTGTTTTGACAGGCAGTTAAAGAAAGTAAAGAAACAAAAATAGCTGTTATTCTAGTGATCAACATAGGTGATAAATTATGAAAAAAATACCCCCCCCCCACACACACACAGAGAGAGAGAGAGAGAGAGAGAGAGAGAGAGAGAGAGTTCCAAAGTCGGATTTCTTAACTAATTGGATGGAAAATAGAAGTGGTAACCCCTCAGAGGCTCAGCATTAATTTGCCAATTATGGGCTTGGCGAACCCAGGGACCTGAGCTGTGGACTGTGTCATGTCAACAGTCCACTACACTGTAAACTCTGTGCATGCTTCAACGACCATTGTTCGGCACAACGGTGGAACGTTGTACGTTTCAGAGCTCGGGTTGCGAGGACGGTGAAAAACCTCTATAAAGAAAACCTCAAACTCAGTCTCAAAGTATGCTATGTGCTGAGGAGAGGCATGGCTGTTGAGGTTGAACAGTTGCTAGCGAGCAACCTCTGAGGAACCTGCTGCACCTCAGTTGCATAAGGCTTACCCAGGCAAGCAGGGCTCTGCCTGGATGGACCTTTAGATCCCTAGCTGCTCCTGGGAACGCCATGAAGTGATCACAAAATGTTGGCAGATGTATAACTGCCATCTCTAAGTGTGGGAAGTCAGATTTTATTTCACAGCATACGACCCTAAGTCGTTCCATCCCTGCTATGGAAGGAGCGCAGGTCCTTAAACAGATTAGAGCCATACTCCCCGCAATATCACGTTTGCTAGCATACCAGTGGTGAATCTTTCTCGCCTTGTTGACCAGCTCGAAGACAAGTATGGTCAGGTGGCATCTTTCTCCTAAATGAGAAGTGGGGTTGTCTTGATAGATGGCATCCCCAGCCCAGTTGAAGGCATTACTTGCCTGTGACAAGCTGGGTGATATTCCCATCACTGTCACACCCCACAAAATGCTCAACTTGGTCCAGGGTCTCGTTGATCACCGAGATCTCCTGTTACAGTCAGATGAGCTGCACGTGAACTTGGGATGGAGAGATTAGGCACATTTATAGGGGACCAAAGCATCATAGGGTTGCCACTGGTGCATTCATCCTGGTCTTCGAAGACGATACACTGCCCGTACTACTTGTGCAGCGTCAAGCTGTAAGTACCGCCCCCTATGAGGTGCTTTAGGTGCTGGAAATTTGGGCATGTGTCCTCCTGATGCACTTCCAGCCTTACATGCTGAGAATGTGGGTGTCCATCACATCCGGACGCTCCATGTGCCCCACCTCCCGTCTGTGTGAACTGTAGGCAGTTACATCCGCTTTGCTCGCCTGACTGTACTATCTTACACAAGGAATGGAAGATCATGGAGATCAACACTCAACCAACTTAAATATATGCTGAGGCAAGGAGAAAGTATGAGCGGCTCCACCTGGTGTGTCTGACTACATCTTTTGCTGCCGTTGCATCTTCCCCACTTCCATTGAGTACAACTCCCACAGTACCGCCTCCTCTTGCTGGCCCTAGGGGCCTCCTAGCGGCCCTAGGGGCCACTTTTCCCTTGATGGGTGGTGGCACTACTCCATCCACTCCTGTATCACCTGCTGTGGGGCAACTTCCCCACAACCATCGGGGACACCAGTCCCCACCTCCCAGCCAGAAGGAACAGCCTCCTCCGGCTCCTGTCACTCAGAAGAGGTCCATTGGGACAGCCCCATCCGAGGCTTCTGACTGTGTTTCAGAGGATCCTGGCCGGAGGCTCAAAGATCCACAAACTGCTGGTTGTAGGGCTTCTCGCTCTTCCTCCACTCCTGATGCCACTGGAAGCCCTCCCAGCCCATCAAACCAAAAGGGCAGCAAGAGGGAAAGAAACCAAAGCCTCGTAGAAGGAAGGAATCTGTGGTGGCTGCAAAGCCAAGCTTCCCTCATCTTCTGCTTCAGAAGATGAGATAGAGATCCTCACATCACCTGCGGATCTCGCCAATAGTTCTTGATCCAACAGTCTCTCAGCAGGTTGCAGCAAGTGTTCCCTTGACCTGCTTATCTGTTCCAATATGGCTCTTTGGCTCGCCACAAACGAAATACTGCAGTAGAATTGCGGCAGTTTTTTCCATCATCTGACTGAACTGCAGCAGTTACTCTCCTGCTTCCCTGTGCTCTGCTTAGCACTCCAAGAAATCTGGTTTCCTGTTGAGAGGACCCCTGCCCTTCAAGACTATTGGGGCTATTTTAAAAATCATTCTGTCTATGACAGAGTTTCTGGCGTAGTCTGCATCTATGTCTTAGCCTCTGTCCCAAATGCTGCCTCGCCTCTTCAAACAACTCTAGAGGCAGTTGCTGTTAGGTGCTCTGTCTACCTTCCACCAGATGAAGTTGTCTCTCCTATCGACCTCGCTGCCTTGGTCACCCAACTTTCCCCACCCTTTCTTCTTTTGGGGGATTTCAATGCCCACCACACCTTGTGGGGTGGCACACAGACCTCAGCGTAGAGTAGAGATGTTGAGACTCTACTGACACAGTTGAACATCTGTCTCCTCAACACCGGTGTTCCTACGAAATTTAGTGCAGCCCATGAAACATATGTGGCCATAGACTTGTCTGTCTGCAGTCCAAGCCTGCTTCCACATATTGCTTGGAGGGTCCACGATGACCTGTGTGGCAGTGACCATTTTCCTATCTTCCCATCACTCCCACAGTGTCCGCCTGTTGACCATCTGCCTCGCTGGTCCCTCCATAGGGCTGACTGGCCAGCTTATTCCTCAGCTGCTGTGATTTCCTCTCCCCTTCCAGCTGATGTTGATGCCGCTGTTCAGCGGCTCACAGAGGCCATTGTTTCTGCAGCCGAGAAAACTGTTCCCACCACACTTGGGTCACTCCATCGTAAGTTGGTGCCCTGGTGGACACCGGAGATCGCTGAGGCCATCCAGAAACATCGCCGGGCACTACTGCGCCACTGATGCCACCTTTCCATTGATAATCTTATTGTCTTCAAGCTTCTCCAGGCTCGGGTGTGGCGATTGATCCAGCAAAGCAAGAGGACCTCCTGGGAGCAGTATGTTGCCTCCATTGGTTCTCGTGCATCTCCTCCATGGGTATGGTTGCAAGTTCGACACCTCTTCAGGCACTGCCCACTGGCAGGAATCACGTGTCCCAGCATTCAGGGTACAATCTGTACTGACCCTCTCACCATAGCTGAGAACTTGGCAAAACACTATGCTCTCACCTTAGTGACCGCTGCTTATGGTGCACATTTCTGCACCCTTAAAGAGTGCATGGGGTGAAATCAGATATTTTTTCGAACTCAATGCCAAGAAACATACACATCCCTTTTATTGAGTGAGAGTTTCTCTTGCTGACTGCCCTGACACGTCCCCTGGACCCAATTGTATTCACAGTCAGTTTCTTCGAAACCTATTAGTGGACTCTAAGCACCAGCTTCTCACCTTGTTCTGGGTTGAGGTTGTCTTCCCGTCTCGGTGGTGGGATAGCATCATCATCCCGGTGATGAAGCCTGGGGCGGATCCGCAGGTGGCTGATAGTTACCAACCGATGAGCCTCACCAACATTCCTTGCAAGCTCCTTGATTGCATGGTGAGTCGGAGGCTTATGTGGATCCTTGACTCTTGACCCCATGACAAGATGGGTTCTGTCATGGCTGCTCCGCTATCGCCAATCTCGTGTCACTTGAGCCGGCCATCCGTACAACCTTTATTCGCTGCGAACATCTGGTTGCCGTCTTCTTTGACCTATGGAAGGCGTATGACACCACCTGGCGCCAACATAAACTGTCTTACTGTCTACGCTGTATGATTGGGACTTAAGGGATCCACTTCCTGTATTCGTACAGAACTTTCTCTTGCTACGTTCTTTTCCTGTTAGAGTTGGTACCTGTCTCAGCACACCTCATTTTCAAGAAAACGGTGTCCCACAGGATTCCGTTCTTAGTGTCCCTTTATTTTTAGTTGCCACTAATGGTGTTGCAGTGGCTGTGGGGTCATTGGTATAAACATCCTTGTATGCCAATGACTTCTGCATGTACTTTAGTTCTACCAGCATTGGAGTTGCTGAACAGCGGTTGAAGGAGGCAGTGAAGAAGGAACTCGGGAAGCATGTGGGTGACGAGATGTGAAAGGCGACTCGCATCTGTCGTCTACGTTGCGAGACCGACCTTGGACGACAGCAGGGAAGTGAGGTGTGTAATGCAGCGTAGGCATAAATAGATTTTAATGGTCTACAGTGGGCGTCATAGATTCTGTCTGCAACTCAAAAGCACTCACAGGGTGTCGGAAATAGAGCCTGGATGATAGTGGAAACACAGCACATTTGATGAGGTGAGGTATGAAGTTCATGTGGCATGGTGGATATATAATATTTCTATCAGCGAGCCTGTGCTTTGGGTAAGTCCAACAATCTTTATTTTTATATATATACTTATAAAAATAAAGATTGTTGGACTTACCTAAAGCACAGGCTCGCCAATAGCAACAAAAAACACAAATAAAAACACACACAAACATTCAAGCTTTCGCCACCGCTGGCAGCTTCTTCAGGAAACAGCTGTGCCAGCTGTGGCGATAGCTTCAATGTTTGTGTGTGATTTTATTTGTGTTTTTTGTTTCTATCGGCCAGCCTGTGCTTTGGGTAAGTCCAACAATCTTTATTTTTATACATATTTTTCCCACCAGGAAAGTCTCCTCCTGATTACTTACCAGGCGAAGGAGCACAGGTGTGATAGTAGCACAAATAAATAGAACACACACACACACACACACACACACACACACACACACACACACACACATTTACACAGACGCAAACACACCTAGGCAGACATACTATAGAAACCAAAGAAGTTAAGAAGTTAGACAGAATGCCACTAGAGGCAGAGGCTCTGTCCAGAGAACCGAGGCAAAGATGTTGAGATGTTAAAGATGGCGGGTGGGAATTCAAATTTAGTGGAGGTTGAGACCAGATGGGCAATGGTAAGAGAGAATGTGCTGAAGGGCTAGTTCTCATCTCTGGGGTTCTGAAGGATTGGTGTCGGTGGGAAGTATCCAGATAACCCGGATGGTGTAACACTGTGCCAAGATGTGCTGGCCATGCACCAAGGCGAGTTTAGCCACAGGGCAAACCTCATGCCCAACAAACACTGTCTGCCTGTGACCGTTAAACTGAATGGACAGTTTGTTGCTGGTCATTCCCACAGTGTAGGCATGTCAGTTGGTAGATCATGTGGGTACTATCGCAAGTGGCTCTGCCTTTGATCGTGTACACCTTCTGGGTTACAGGACTGGAGTAAGTGGTGGTGGAAGGGTGCATAGAGCAGGTTTTACAACGGGGGACGGTTACAAGGGTAGGAGCCAGAAGGTAGGGAAGGTGGTTTGGGGATTTCATAGGGATGGACTAGGAGGTTACGGAGGTTAGGTGGGCGGCGGAAAGACACTCTCGGTGGAGTGAGAAGGATGTCATTAAGAACGGATCTCATTTCAGGGCAGGATTTAAGGAAGTCATTTCCTTGCTGGAGAGCCACATTCAGAGTCTGCTCCAGTCCCGGAAAGTATCTGGTGACAAGAGGGGCACTTCTGGGATTCTTCTGTTGAAGGTTCTGAATTTGGGGGGATGAGTAGGGGCTCTGGCAATTTGTTTCTGTACCAGATTAGCTGTTATTAGGTTATTGGTGTACTGGTTGAGAGATTCGGGACTGGAGCTGACTCATTTGCCATGAAGACCTAAGCTGTATGGAAGAGAACGTTTGATGTGGAATGGATGGCAGCTGTCATAATGCGTGTTGTGTGTATATATTTTTGGGTGAGACTTTCCTGGTGGGACGTTTCCACAAATGTCTACCTAGGTGTGTTTACATGTGTATATGTGTGTATTTGTTTACCTTTTTTCCCCCCCACCCAACCCCCCAAGGTAAGTCCTTTCACTCCTGGGATTGGAATGAGGCCTCATCCACTCCCTTAAAACCCGCATCCTGTCTTTTTTCCCTTTCTTCCTTCCTCTTTTCCTGACAAAGCAGCCAACGGTTGCAAAAGCTTGAATGTTTGTTTGTATGTGCTTGCATTTGTGTTATTTGTGTCTATCGGCGAGCCTGTGCTTTGTGTAATTCAAACAATCTTTATATATATATGTGTACTTGCGTCTGTGTAAATGTGTGGGTGTGTGTGTATTTGTTTACCCTCCTTCCCCCCCCCCCCCCCCGGTAAGTCTTTCCTGTCCCGGGATTGGAATGACTCCTTACCCACTCCCTTAAAACCCTCATCATTTCCTTTTCCCTCTCCTTCCCTTCTGCCTGACGAAGCAGCTAGGCTGCGAAAGCTTGCGTTTTTGTGTGTGTGTGCGTCTGTGTGTTTATTTGTTGCTATCACTGCCTGTGCTCCTTCGCCTGGTAAGTGGCCTTCATATATATATATATATATATATATATATATATATATATGTTACATTACTACATGCCAAGTTTCACGTTCATCATACTTCCAGTCTCTCATATATAAGAATCAGAACTTTAAGGTATTTTCTGGTGCGGTTTTTTCTAGCAACTTTGCTTAACACTTTCTTGCTGAATATGGCCCAGAAAATTCTTTTCTTTGTTCTTCCTAAGAGAAGACTTACAGTTGTAAAATGAGAGCAGATTTCATTTATTCTAACAAAAGCTTGCCCCAGATATAACGGCTCAAATTCGCTAGAAATTCATGCTTACTATGTGCAACTTTGCGAATGAAGTCAAGCAAGTGATTACAACTCATCCAGTATTATTTCGAAGATGGAGCATCACCAATGGACATAGAAGATGTGTACGATTGTTCACATAAAATTTCTTCAAAATCCGTGATGTTCGAGCAGGAAAATATTCCAAAATTAGGCAGTTCAAGATGTACTGGCGCATACTGGTAAGCAGTGTAACTGCACATAAAGACTGTCCAGTAATATATCATTAGATTGAAAGGCACGTAAAAAGTATGCACATTCACTGTGTGTCGGTGATCACATTCGGAAGGCGAGACAGATGCGACTGCTGGCTCCAGGGAAATTCAGTACAGGGTGAGGGTGGCCTAGCAGTAGGCTCAGCACAGGCAGCAGTCAGTGTGGTCCCCCTTTAACGCAGGTAGCAGGATTAGGTGGCTTCAAGGGCACACTTGACCTGGAAGGCAGGACGTATGGCTTTAGCAGCGAAACATCCCTCACACCCAGGGCCTCTGTGATGGAGTACTTCCTTTCAGGCCGACCACTTGCAACGCTACCTAAAACCTCCTTCTTTATTACCCTAGCCAGCTTCATCCTAACCCACAACTTCTTCACCTTTGACATTTCCAACAACTAAAGGGAACTGCCATGGGAACGAGGATGGCCTCCTCGTACACAAACCTATTTATGGGATGCTTAGAGGAAGCCTTCTTGGATACCAAAGCCTGTCAACCCAAAGTTTGGTGTAGATCCATTGATGACATCTTCACAATCTGTACTCAAAGTGAAGAAGAACTCCAGAATGTCACCTGGTCCTATTCCAAATCCCATGCCACTTTCCTCAATGTTGACCTCCATCTGTCCAACGACCAACTGCACACATCCGTCTACATCAAACCAACCAATAAACAACAGTACCTGCATTATGACAGCTGCCATCCATTCCATATCAAACGTTTCCTCCCCTACAGCATAGGTCTTTGTGGCAAATGAGTCTGCTCCAGTCCCGAATCACTCTGTCTGTGTCCCCCCTCCTTATTGCGTCAACTGCATTGGTCACCACTCTCCCTGTTCACAGGACTGTCCCGCTCTACATAAAGAGCGGAAGATAGTCGAACATAAGACTCTAGACCGCCTAACTTACTCAGAGGCTTGAAGGAAATATGAAAAGCTGCATCCTGTCTCATTACTAACTTCATATGCTGCAGCTACAATGATGGCGCCGCCACCGGTGGCCACTTCTCGCCCTGCTCTACCTCCATCTGTGGGCCCTATGGGCCGCCCCTCTACCTCAGCCTCCCAGACTTCTGGGGGCACACCATCTTCTGCGGAATCTGTACTGCCCCCCACGTCTGGAGTGGTTACCCCTGTTCCCCAGCCAGAAAAGGGTTCCCCTTCTCTGGCTTCTTCTGGGAAGGGAACCTTTTCTCCCCTTCCAACCATGTCACCCCAGAAATCATACACTAGCCAGCGGCTGAAGGACCCTCAGCCAGAAAGTCTGGCTCCTCAGTCTCCCACACTCCTCAAGCCCCCTCAGGGGCTCAGCATTAATTTGCTGAGTACGGGCTTGGCGAACCCGGGGTCCTGAGCTGTGGGCTGTGTCGCGCCAACAGTCCGCTACACCGTAAGCTCTGTGCATGCCTCAACGACCATCGTTCGGTGTGACGGTGGAACGTTGTACGTTTCAGAGCCCGGGGATCTTGGCTTAATCGCCCGGGTTGCGAGGACGGTACAAACCTCTATAAAAAAACCCTCAATCTCAAGGTGTGCTACGTGCCGAGGAGATGCATGGCTGTTGAGGTTGAACAGTCGCTAGCGAGCAACCTCTGAGGAACCTGCCGCACCTCAGTTGTACATGGCTTCCCCAGGCAAGCGGGGCTCGGCCTGGGTGGACCTCTTTTCCCTAGCTGCTCGTGGGACGACAATGAAACGAACAAACAAAAGCATGGCTGGTCTCAAAAACGGCGTCTCTAAGCGTGGAAGAGAAGATTGCAATGCTGCTGGATATGACCCCCATTCGTTCCCTTCCCTGGCTATGCCATGGGAGGAACGCAGGGCCAGAAGTCAAGGTGAGTCGTATGCCCCCCGATACCTAGTTTGCTCATGCACTGACGGAGAGTCCTTTGCTTCGACTAAGCCAATGTTTTTTGTTGAGCATCTGGAAGACAAGTACGGAGAGGTGGAGGGTATGTCCAAGATGCGATCTGAGTCAGTCTTGATAACGACGTCATCCCGAGCACAGTACACAGTAGCGGGCGTTGCTCACCTGTGAGAAGCTGGGTGATGTTCCCGTTACCATAACACCTCATAAGAGCCTTAATATGGTCCAGGGTATCGTCTACCATCGAGATCTGTTTTGCAATCTGATGAAGAGCTACGGTCACACCTAGAGCGGCGCGGTGTCCACTTCATCCGACGCATTTATAGGAGTCCGAAGGACAACAGGGTCGCCACCGGTGCTTTCATCTTGGCTTTTGAGGGTGACACATTACCTGAAAAAGTCAAGGTGATGGTTTACTGGTGTGACGTAAAGCCCTACGTCCCTCCCCCTATGCGCTGCTTTAAGTGCTGGACGTTTGGGCACATGTCCTCCTGGTGTGAGGCCAATCCCACATGTCGGGAGTGTGGACGTCCATCACACCCAGACGTCCCTTGTGTCCCTCCTCTGGTCTGTGTTAACTGTGGACAACATCATTCTCCCTGCTCACCAGATTGCACAGTCCTCCATAAGGAAAGGAAAATAATGGAGTATAAAATCCTGAACAGACTGACCTATTCAGAGGCACGGTGCAAATATACTAAGCTGCACTGCGTGACCATGGGTACAAGTTTTGCGACAGCAGTTAAAACAATTCCAACTCTGCCATCTCTGACCCCCATCTGTTCAGCGAATCTCGGTGGGCACACAGACCCAATCATCCACTCTCCCCCCCCCCCCCCCCCTTGACAGCTGGGGGTGGATCTCCTTGTATTGCTCCCAAACCCTCTACCTCGGGAGCAATACCACCCCAACCAATGGGGACACTGGTCCCCACCCCAGAGCCAGAGAAGCAACAGCCTTCTTCTGGCTCCTCTCGCGAAGAAGGGTTCGGTTGAGTCCCACCCCTCCTTGGCTTCTTCCTCTGGGACGACAGCTGCCGGCCAGTGGCAAACTGTGCCCAAGAAGGCTGGTTGTCAGGCTGCAAGGTCTTCCTCAGTCTCAGAGACTGAGTCACCGACGCCCTCCAGACGTGAGAAGCCAGAAGAACAGCGAGAGGCTTCCAAAAAGAAGCAAAAACAAGGAAAGAATAAAGAGACGCCGGTGGTTCCTCTACTTCTGCCCCCGCCCTCATCCTCCGAGGACGAGGTGAAGATACTAGTGTCCCCTGAGGACCTAGATCTCGAAGGACCATCGAAAATGATGGATGTAGATTCTACAGCTTCATGAGCAGTGTCAGCGAGTGATCATGTCATCCCAGTTTTCGGACAGCGTTATTCTCCAGTGGAACTGTGGCGGTTTTTTCACCCGCCTGGCTGAGCTGTGACACCTTTTGAGCATAACACCTGCTTTCTGCATTGCCCTACAGGAAACATGGTTTCCAGCAATGCGGACCCCTGCCCTCTGGGGCTACAGGGGATACTATTGTAATCGTAGTCAGTATAACAGGGTATCAGGTGGAGTGTGTGTGTATGTCCTTACCTCTGTATATAGCGAACCTGTGCCCCTTCAGACGCCGTTGGAAGCGGTGGCTGTTAGGGTAAGGACAACACAAGAGTTCACCATTTGCAGTCTTTACCTCCCTCCTGATGGTGATGTCTCACGGACTGTTTTGGCTGCACTACTTTCTCAACTCCCCCCACCTTTCTTACTACTGGGCAACTTTAATGCCCATAACACCTTGTGGGGTGGTTCCACGATTTCTGGCTGGGGCAGAGTAGTCGAGGACTTACTATCTCGTCTTGACCTCTGCCTCTTGAACACGGGCGCCCCCACACATTTTAGTGTGGCGCATGGCATGTTCTCGGCCATTTATCTGTCTATTTGCAGCCATAGCCTTTCACCATCTGTCCACTGGAGAGCCCATGATGACTTGGGCGGCAGTGACCATTTTCCCATTTTCCTGTCACTCCCACAACGTCAGTCCCCAGGGCGCCTGCCCAGGTGGGCCCTACACAATGTTAACTGGGATGACTTCACCTCTGCTGCCACTGTTGATCCTCCCCCACTCGACAACATCGATGTGGCGGTCGAGGGCACCACGCGCACCATTGTTTCAGCTGCAGAAGCTACCGATCCCCATTCATCAGGGCCCCACGGTGTAAGACGGTACCATGGTGGTCACCAGAGGTCGCAACGGCTATTAAACATTGCCGACGGGCCTTACAGCGGTACAAGCGGTACCCATCTCTGGAGCACCTCGTCGCTTTCAAGCGGTTCCGGACACATGCTCGCTACCTCATAAAGAGCCGGAAGCAAGAGTGTTGGGAGAGGTACGTCTCCACTATTGGCGCAGGTACCTCCACCACCCAGGTCTGGAATAAGATCAGGTGTTTAAGGGGTCACCCAACACCAGCAGGAATCCCTGGGATCTCCGTGAATGGCATAGTGTGCACGGACCCAGCCACGCTTGCAGAGCTGTTTGCCAAGCATTATGCTCATGCCTTCTCCTCTGCGAATTACCTACCGGCCTTCCGTACATTAAAGGAGCAGGTGGAACGCCAGGCCCTCTCCTTTACCACCCGCCGTACGGAGGCCTATAACATGCCATTCGTTGTTGTTGTTGTTATAGTCTTCAGTCCGGAGACTGGTTTGATGCAGCTTTCCACCCTACTCTATCCTGAGCAAGCCTTTTCATCTCCTCATAAGAACGGCAACCCACATCCACTTGAATCTGCTTACTATACGCGTCTCTTGGCCTCCCTCTGCGATTTTTACCCCACACACTTCCCTCCAATGCTAAATTTACGATTACTCGATGTCTAAGAATGTGTCCTACCAATCTATCCCTTCTTTTAGTCAAGGTATGCCAGAAATTTCTTTTCTCACCAATTCTGTTCAGTACCTCCTCATTAGTTACGTGATCTACCCACCTAATCTTCAGCATTCGTCTGTAACACCACATTTCGAAAGCCTCTATTCTCTTCCTGTCCGCACTGCCTATCGTCCCATGTTTCACTCCCATACAAGGCAACACTCCACACAAATGCCTTCAGAAAAGACTTCCTTACCCTTAAATTAATATTCGATGTTAGCAAATTTCCCTTTTTCAAAAATGCTTTTCTTCCCATTGCCATTCTGAATTTTATATCCTCTGTACTGCGACCATCGCGTGTTATTTTACTACCCAAGTAACAAAACTCATCTACCACCTTCATTGTTTCGTTACCTAATCTAATTCCTTCAGCATCGCCTGATTTTCTAAGACCGCATTCCATTGTTTTTGTTTTGCTCTTGTTAATGTTCATTTTGTACGCCCTCTTCAACACACTGTCCATTCCATTCAACTGCTCCTCCAGGTCGTTCGCTGTCTCTGACAGAATTACAATGTCATCAGAAAAACGCAATGTTTTTATTTCTTCCCCCTGAACTTTAATCCCTATTCCAAAATTTTCCTTGCTTTCCTTCACCGCCTGCTCAATGTACAAATTGAATAACATCGGAGAAAGGCTACAACCCTGTCTTACTCCCTTCCCAACTGATGCTTCCCTTTAATGCCCTTCGAGTCTAATAACTGCGGTCTGGCTTTTGTACAAGTTGTAGATAACTCTCCTTTCCCTGTATCTTACCCCTGATGACTTCAGAATTTGAAAGAGTATAGTCCAGTCAACATTGTCAAACGCTTTCTCCAAATCTACAAAGGCTAAAAATGTAGGTTTGCCTTTCCTTAATCTATCTTCTAAGATAAGACGTAAAGTGAGTATTGCCTCCCGGGTTCCTACATTCCTCCTGAATCCAAACTGATCTTCCCCGAGGTCAGCTTGTACCAGGTTTTCCATTCTCCTGTAGATAATCCGTGTTAAAATTTTGCAACCATGACTTATCAAACTGATGGTTCTGTAATTTTCACACCTGATTTCTTTGGAATGGGGATTATTACATTTTTCTTAAAGTCTGAGGGTATTTCGCCTGCCTCATACATCCTACACACCAGTTCAAATAGTTTTGTCATGGCTGGCTCTCCCAGAGACTTTAGTAGCTCTGAGGGTATGTCATCTACTCCTGGGGCCTTGTTCCGACCTAGGTCTTTCAGGGCTCTGTCAAATTCATCTCTCAGTATAGTATCTCCTATTTCATCTTTATCTACTTCCTCTTCCCTTCCTACAACATTGTCTCTAAGTTCATTTCCTTTGTAGAGCTGCTCTATGTACTCTTTCCACCTTTCAGCTTTCCCTTCTTTACTGAGAACTGGTTTCCCATCTGAGTTCTTGATATTCGTTGAATTGCTTTTCTTCTCCCCAAATGTCTCTTTGATTTTCCTGTAGGCGGTATCTACTTTTCCCCCCGTTATACATTCATCTACAGATTTGCATTTGGCTTCTAGCCACTCCTGCTTAGCCATTTTGCACTTCCTGTCAATCTCATTTCTTAGTCGTCTGTACTCCATTTTACCTGTTTCATTTACTGCATTTTTATATTTTCTCCTTTCGTCAATTAAATTTAGTATTTACTGTGTTATCCAAGGATTTTTTGTAGGTCTTGCCTTTCTACCTATTTTGTCCTCTGCTGCCTTAACTATTTCATCTCTCAATTTTACCCATTCCTCTTCTACTGTTTTATTTCACCCTGTTTCTGTCAATTGTTGCCTAAATCTCCCTCTGAAATTCACCAGAACTTCACGTTTCTTCAATTTATCTAGGTCCCATCTTCTTATTTTCCTACCTTTCTGCAGTTTTTTCAGGTTCAGCCTACAGTTCATGACTAACAAGTTATGGTCAGAGCCTATATCTGCCCCTGGGTATGTCTTGCAGTGAGTGGGAATTCCTCAGTGCTATTAAAAAGTGTCCCGACACGGCTCCAGGACCTGATAGCATCCACAGCTGGATGTTGAAACACCTTTCAGCGGAGAGCCAGCATAATCTCCTTGCGCTCTTCAACCACATCTGGTGCGACGGGGTTTTCCCTTCGCAGTGGCGGGAGGGTATAATCATACCAGTGATTATGCCAGGCGAAAAACCTGTCACTTTGGATAGCTATCGGCCCATTACACTGACCAATGTCCTCTGTAAGCTGTTGGAGCGCATGGTCAGTAGGCGGTTGTGCTGGATCCTCGAGACTCGGGGCTTATTGGCTCCATGCCAGGGCGGGTTCCGCCAGGGTCGCTCCACCACCGACAACCTGCTGTACCTCGAGTCTGCGATCCGCACAGCCTTTTCCAGGCGCCTACATCTGATAGCCGTCTTTTTCGATATGCAAAAAGCATATGGTACGACCTGGCGACACTTCATACTTCGCACGTTACATGGTTGGGGTCTTCGGGGCTCACTCCCGATTTTTATTAAAAAGTTTTTAGCTGTCCATACTTTTCGTGTTCAAGTTGGTGCCTCTCGTAGTACCTCTCATGTGCAGGAAAATGGGGTTCCTCAGGGCTCTGTTTTGAGTGTCCCCTTATTTTTAGTAGCCATTAATGGCTTAGCTACAGCAGTTGGGTCGTCAGCATCCCCTTCACTATATGCTGACTACTTTTGTATCTATTTTAGCTCTTCCAGCACTCACATTGCTGAACGTAGGCTGCAGGGAGCCATTAGGAAGGCACAGTCCTGGGCTCTTACCCACGGCTTCCAGTTCTCTGCTGCAAAGACTAGTGTTATGCACTTTTTTCGGCTTCAAACAGTACACCCTCAGCCCGAACTGTATCTCGGTGATGACCTATTAGAGGTCTTGGACACTCATCGTTTTTTGGGGCTTGTTTTCGACTCACGGCTGACGTGGCTCCCCCACATCTGTCAACTAAAACGGGAGTGCTGGCGCCACCTCAATGTCCTCCGCCACCTGGGCCATACTTTCTGGGGAGCTGACCGCTCCACCCTTTTGCGGCTCTATCAGGCTTTGGTGCAGTCCCATTTAGATTTTGGATGTGTCGCCTACGGTTCTGCGTCACCCTCAGCATTGCGCTTGCTGGACCCCATACACCACTGTGGGGTTCGCATTGCGACGGGTGCCTTTCGTACCAGCCCTGTGACCAGCTTGCTTACTGAGGCCGGGGTACCGCCTTTGTCGATCCATCGCCAACAACTGCTTGCAGCCTATGCAGCGCTCGTGCACAGCTCATCAAGCCACCCGAACCACCGTGTTCTTTTTTCCCGTGTGGTTGTCCATGACCAACGACGACGACCCAGATCAGGTAATACGATCGCCTTCAGGGTCCAGTCACTGCTGCAGGAACTTGAGTCTTACCCCCTACCACCTCCATATCGGGCCCTCACACGTACGCCTCCGTGGCGCCTGCCAAGGCCGTCTATTTGCCTGGACTTGGCCTGTGGACCCAAAGAATCAGTTCCACCTGAAGCTCTCTGTTGCCAGTTTTTAGCACTCGTAGCTAGATTTCCTAGTCATGACCTAATTTACACGGATGGTTCGAAAGTTGAGAGTCGGGTTGGTCTTGCGTTCGCTCATGACACCCATGTTGAACAACACTCTCTGCCGGCTGGCTGTAGTGTCTATACTGCAGAGCTCTCGAGCACGCCAGGTCCTGCTCAGGTGAGTGCTTTCTCATCTGCAGTGACTCCCTGAGCAGCCTTAGAGCACTTGACCAGTGTTGTCCGCGGTCTCCTCTGGTGTTGGGAATTCAGGAGGCCCTGTCTGCCCTTGACACGTCCGGTCGATCAGTGGTGTTCATCTGGTCCCCGGGCCATGTCGGTATTCCGGGCAATGAACATGTTGATATGCTGGCCAAGCAGGCTGTTGAAGCACCTGTTTTAGAGATCGGCCTCCTGGATGCTGATCTGCGGACAGTGCTGCGATATAGAGTGCGTGAGCTCTGGGACACCGAGTGGCATAGCCTGGCAACAGCCAACAAACTCAGGGCTATAAAGGAGACGACAGCTGTGTGGCATTCTTCCATGCGGGCCTGCCGCCGGGACTCTGTAGTCCTGTGCCGGCTTCGCATTGGCCATACATGGCTCACACACGGCCATCTCCTTCGTGGCGAAGAACCACCTGTGCGTCGCTGTGGCGCCCGCCTGAGGGTGGCGCACATCTTATTTGAATGCCCTGTTTTAGCACCTCTGCGGCGGTGTTTTAATTTTCCTGCGCTTTTATCCCAAGTTTTAATTGACGATGCCAAAATGGCTGACACTGTTTTAAGTTTTATTCAGGACAGTGGCTTTTACCACTCCATTTAAAGCTTTTGTTCAGTGTCTGTGTCCGTCCTGTCATGACCTCCGATTGGAGGATTCCCTTTGTTTCCGTGTGGCTGACTTTTCCTGTTTTTAGTCTCACGGTTGGTTAGCCACAGATGTCGGCTTTTACATTTTATTTATTGTCGTTACTCTGTTCTACTGAGTGATTGTCATTGTTTTAGTTGTTTCTTGCCGACTTTGTTATCCTTTAACTGATTCGGGGGATATTCCTCCTCCCCCCCCCCCCCCAGTTGTTCTCCACTCAGGCTTTTTTACGTGTTAACACCTTTTGTTGTGATGCCTAACGATGGAATGGGGGACTGATGACCTCCATAGTTTTGCCCCCCCCCCCAAAACACCACAACAACAAGAACAACAACAACAACAACAACAACACTCCTCAAGCCCCTCCGGAGAAACCCCCTCCTCCGGTAGGCCTAAGGAACAACGGGAAGACAAAAAAGAAAAGACAGTAAAGCGCAAGGAGACACTGGCGGCCTCGGTGCTCCCAGCCCTTGCACCTTGCTTGCCTGAGGATGAGGTCATGCTTCTCGCGACACCTGAAGTTTTGGCCTTTGCCAATCTCGGGGGATGCCATGGACACGGAGGATCAGACTTCACAGCCAGAGAAGAGTGCTCATGCCGTCCCTCTTCCATCTTCGTCGTCTTCATGCACCGTCAACCAGGAGACAGCCTGATCCTCCAATGGAAGTGTGGAAGTTTTTCTGCCACTTGGCTGAATTGTGTCAGCTGTTGAGCTCCTTTCCAGCTCTTTGTGTTGCTCTCCAGGAAACCTGGTTTCCTAGTGATTGAACCACCACCCTTTGGGGCTACTGGGGGACTTCAATAACCGCACGGTCTACAATAGGGTGTCGGGTGGGGTATGTCTATATGTACATACCTCTGTCTACAGTTCCCCAGTGCCACTTCAAACAGCCTTGGAGGCTGTCGCTGTCAGGGTTTGAGCATCACGGGACATTACCATCTGGGTCGTAGATCTCTCTATCCATGGTACTATCCATACCAACCCGACCACCATTGCCGAGTATTTTGCAGTGCACTTTGCTCTCAATGCGGCATCTACTGCCTACAGCCACGGTTTTCGTACCTTGAAAGAGCGGGCTGAGCGAAAGCAGTTGGTATTTTGCACAAACCACCAGGAGCTGTACAATGTGCCATTTACCGAGTGGGAATTTCAAAGTATTCTTGCCAGTTGCCCCAATACATCTCCAGGACCGGACCGAATCCACTGTCAAATGCTAAAACACCTTTCTGTAAACTCGCAACGCCATCTCTCGGATTTCTTCAATCATCTCTGGATCGAGGGAGCATACTTGTCCCAATGGCAGGAGAGTATCGTTATCCCTCTGTTGAACCAGGTGCAGATTCATTGAATGTTGATAGTTACCATCCCATAAGTCTCACAAACATTCTTTGTTATCTTTTTGAACGTTTGGTGAGCCGGCGACTGCTGTGGGATCTCGAGTATCGGGGTCTGATCGCCCAACAATAAGGTGCTTTCTGGCAGGGTTGCTCTGCCATTGATAACCTCCTCTCTTTGGAGTTGTCAAACCACACTGCTTTCGCCCGGCGTCATCACCTCATCGCCATCTTTTTCGACCTTCGGAAAGCATATGACACGGCATGGCGTCATCACATTCTTGCCACGCTACTTGGATGGGGTCATAGTGGCTCCCTCCCCCTTTTTATTCATAATTTTTTACTTTCGCGCCACTTCAGAGTTCACGCATCCGGAGCTCTACCTTGATGGTGAGCTCCTTCAGGTTGTGGACACATATCGCTTCCTAGGTCTCCTTTTTGACTTACATTTGACATGGATCCCTCATCTGCACCAGCTTAAGCAACGGTGCTCACGACATCTGGATGTCCTTCGTTGCCTCAGCCATACTGTCTGGGGGGCAGCACGTCCTATCCTCCTCCGGCTGTATAACACTCTGGTGCAGTCACGTCTGGACTATGGGAGCCAGATCTATGGCTCAGGCTCCCCATCTTCACTGAGAGTTCTCGACCAGACCACGATACCGGCATCCGTCTGGCCACTGGAGCTTTTTGTACGAGCTCCGTCATGAGTCTTCTCGCAGAGGCTGGAGTTGCCCCATTGCGATACCGACATCAATACCTACTTGCCCAGTATGCTGCCAGAGTCCACTGTACCTCTCAGCATCCAAATAACAGACTCCTTTTCCCAGGGGAGGTCATTCGTTTGCCGCAGAGGCGACCACAGTCAGGACTCCCGATAGCGGCGCAGGTCCAATTGCTGCTTTCAACCCTTGACTCCTTCCCTCTTAACACCCCCTTTCCGCTCCACTTCCCATCCTCCTCCCTGGACCATTCTTCGACCGCGGATTCAGTTGGATCTTTTCCGTGAGCCGAAGACCTCCGCCTCTCCTCTAGTCCTACAGCAACAGTTTTTCACCTTCATGAGTTCCGTAACTTCGAGGTCATTTATACAGACGGTTCTTTGGATGGCGACCACACTGGTTATGCCTACATGCATGGCGCCTATGCTGACCAATGCTCTTTACCACCCGGCAGCAGCGTCTTCACTGCAGACCTGGTGGCTATATACCGTGCCCTTAAACACATCCGCACATGCCCCAGAACCTCCTTCCTGATATGCAGCGACTCACTGAGCAGTTTGCAGGCCCTAGATCAGTGTTACCCCGTCATACATTGGTCAGGGTCATCCAGGAGTTGATACTGGCTCTTGATGACTCTGGTAGCTCTGTGACATTAATTTGATCCCCGGGCCATGTAGGCATTCCGGGCAATGAGAGCGTCGACCGGCTAGCCAAACAGGCTACCAGTCTTCACCCTCTGGTGATTGTCCTCCCAGAAGCAGACTTCCACCCACTGCTTCGCAATAAAATACGGGAACTATGGAATGCCGAATGGTCTGCTCTGGATGTGCCCAATAAGCTGCGATCGATCAAGGACACAACATCTGTCTGGAAGTCCTCACAGCTGGGGACCGTGGCCCTCTGCCGTCTCCGCATTGGTCACACCCGTCTGACACATGGTCACCTCCTCCGTCGAGAGGACCCGCCCATGTGCCAATGTGGAGCTCCGTTGACAGTGGTTCATTTCCTCCTTTAGTGTCCCATTTTAGCTCCACTACGGCATTCTTTTAACCTCCCGAAAACTCTCTCTTTGGTGCTCGGCGACAATGCCTCTGTGGCTAATATTGTTTTACGATTTCTTCGTGCGGGGGGGGGGGGGGGGGGCAGCATTTACCAGTTGCTTTGAGTCCTCTGGTTGGTCTTTTAGATCAATATCTACGTTCCACTTGATGCGTCTTTCGACTACAGCTTTCTTGTGTAAGCTATGTGGTTGGCTTTTCCCCTTTTATACTCATGGTCGGTCAACCAAATTCATTGGCTCCGTCATTTTATCCTATTTTTATCTCCTATCTGTTACTGTGTGTCTGGTGTCTTTTGTATCATCTCTTGTTGACTCTGTCAATATTTGATTGACAGTGTGTTCTTTTATTCTGTGCTATTTTAAATCCAGCTGAGGTGCAGTTATCGACAATTATGTTTTTCTGCGTGGCGCCTAGCTATGAAATGGGGACTGATGGCCATAGTAGTCCAGTCCCCCTAATACCACCCATACCAACCAACCAACCAGACCCGAATCCCTGAACCAGTACACCAATAACCTAATAACAGCTTTCACATCCGGCAGCTATCCTCCTGATCTGGTACAGAAATAAATTGCCAGGGCCACTTACTCATCCTCCCAAATCCTGAACCTTCCACAGAAGAACCACCCCTCTTGTTACTGGATACTTTCCGGGACTGGATCGAACTCTGAATGTGGCTCTCCAGCAAGGATACGACTTCCTTAAATCCTGCCCCGAATTGAGATCCATCCTTCATGACATCCTTCCCACTCCACCAAGAGTGTCTTTCCACTGCTCACCTAACCTTCGTAACCTTCTAGTTCGTCCCTATGAAATCCCCAAACCACCTTCCCTACCCTCTGGCTCCTACCCGTGTAACAGCCCCCATTGTAAAACCTGCCCTATGCACCCTTCCACCACCACTTACTCCAGTCCTGTATCCCGGAAGGTGTACACGATAAAGGGCAGAGCCACTTGCGATAGAACCCACATGAAGCATTCTATGTGGGAATGACCAGCAACAAACTGTCCATTTGCATGAACAGTCACAGGTAGAAGGTGTTTGTTGGTAATGAGCATCACCCTGTGGCTAAACATGCCTTGGTCCACAGCCAGCACATCTTGGCACAGTGTTAAATCATCCAGGTTATCTGGATACTTCTCACCGACACCAATCTTTCAGAACTCCGGAGATGGGAACTTGCCCTTCAGCATATTCTCTCTTTCCGTTGCCTACCTGGTCTCAACCTTTGCCTCGGTTCTCTGGACAGAGCCTCTGCCTCAACTGTTATCTCTGTCCAACATCTTTGCTTTCTATAAATGTCTACCTTGTTGTGTTTGTTTGTGTGGGTGTGTGTGCGGGTGTTTACCTTTCCTTTTTTCTCCTAAGGTTAGTCCTTCCACTCCCGAGATTGGAATGACTCCTCTTCCACTTCCTTAAAACCCACATCCTTTCCTTTTTCTCCTCCTTCCTTCCTCTTTTCCTGATGAAGCGGTCAATGGTTGCCAAAGCTTGAATGCTTGTGTGTGTTTTTATTTCTGTTTTTGTGTCTATCAATGAGCCTGTGATTTGGGTAAGTTATTCGATTTCTATTTTTTATACATATTTGTCCCACCAGGAAAGTTTCCATATATATTTACTTATTTTTTTTTTTTTTGCTTATTTAGTTCTTTTTCTTTCTATTCTTAGTAATTCATTCTCAGTGTAAATAAATTCTCTCTGATTTTGTTCCCAACAATTAATAATATTTCTTTCTATGATAAGTTTTGAAGCAGGGTACAAAATATAATGGAACATTGGAAGTTTTGTATTGGTATCTAGTTTCCCGGCGCACTTTCTGTTTCGTGCAAATGACACATTACGCATTAACGTACTTTTCTGCGAATGTTCACTCACAATAACATCTGGAAAATGTCTCCCGTGAAATACAGAGGATTCTCGTCATTGTAGCGCCTTCCCTTACCAGCTTTTTTTCCGTTCAGTGGCATATTTTTCTACAATCTCCCTTACAAGAGAAAGGTGAAAGTCTGCGAGTGCCATTTTTCACCCTGTTACTGACCTGTGGAGAGCATGAGCATTTAAATGAATAAAATATATCTTGTACCAATTCACAGTCTTACAGACTGATCCCACTGAGCTCAGTAACATGTCACAACGGTCAACTGAATTCATATTCAAATCGTAATATACAATACATTGCAGTTTCCTTATTTTTCCGTCTGTATTTCTGTCAGTCTTCTCCGTTTCAACCATCTGTGGTATGTGAGGTGCTAAACATTAACACCTCTCTCTTGTCACACCACTTGATAGCAAGGATCTCATAAGTGGACATAATCTCAGTTTCTCCTACTTTTAATTTCTTCTACAGTTTTGGCATGTTGCGCCTATTCTTACTAACAGTGCCACATGAGGCTGTTCCATGGTTGTGAAGCCAGAGGAACAGGTCTGGGCTGGAGTACCAATTATCGACAAACAGAATATGACCATTTTCCAAATATGGTCCCATAACAGTTGCAACTACATCGCCACTTTTCCCTAAATTGTGGAACCTAATATCTGTTGTTGAGCCTGTATATACAATAAAATCCAAAATGTACCCATTCTGACAGTCACACAGTACAAATGTCTTTATCCCAAATCTACTTTGCTTGGATGGAATATATTGCTTAAAAGATAATCATCCTTTGAACAACAAGAGACTTTCATGTATACAAAACTTGTGATGTGGACGAAATGAATTGCAAAATGTCTTATGAACTTTGTCAACAATCATCCTAATTTTAAACAGGCTGTCACCTCCAGTACTTGCAAAGTTATCATTGAAGTGTAGCTTTCTCAGAAATAGAAAAAAATGGTCTCAGGACATAATTTCGCTGAAAACTGGTGTGTTCAGAAGTGTATCTCTGGGCCAATAATCACTTAATTTTAACTTCTTAACTTGCACCATTAGAAATCAAATGGCAACAAAACAATACAGAGAGCCATTGTCTTTCCATTTTGAGAGGAGATTTAACAGATTCTGTATTATTGTCTGTGGTGTAAACATAAAATCGATTTGTTTTTTCTGCAATAAACTGCAACAGTTCTTCAGACATAAATATAATAAGAAATGAAAGAATGCTTGAGTCAGTATCTAGTTGACGTGTCCTGCACTCGTCACGGTTTAACGGCTGGAAATTGGTTTCTTTCCAGCCAAATGTGTCACTAAAGCTAGCTCTTTTCTGAGCTTTTTCACTGTCACTTTCAGATTCCTGTGTTCAGCAAAAATATGACATCAACGACTGGAGGCTAGGCCAGGTGATGTAATGAAGTCCGACAGTCGGTAGGGGCACGGCGTTGTGTCTTGGCAGAATGACAACCTCCAGGACAGTGTAGACTTGTGGGGAGGCTGGCACCTCCTCGGTGTGGTCTTTCGATCTCTCAGTGCTGTCTGTACTTGCACAGGTGTACATACTGTTGTGGTGTAGGTACACACACTGCGATTGGCTGTTTGTCGTCACTACATTGTTGCAGATTACAGTGTGTCTCATGCTGATGTGTGTGCCTCGGCCATGTACCAGTGGTGTCCTCTTAACGAATCACACAACCCTTATTGCTGATGTCTGTTGTGGAGAGCTACGGGAAGAAGTGCTAGTCAAGCCAGCAACCATTTGTTCATGCTGAATGGCACAGCATACTTACCCCCCCCCTGCCCCCCACGTTGGAGGTGCCAAGATGTAGGAAGTATTCACTCTTGCGTGGTCCAAGCTGATTGATGTGGCACCTGTGCAGTTGAGTCTTACTTCCAGCAAAGTTTTGGTGTGAAGGCGATGAGTCGTTCCACTCCATTGATTGTGTGCAATAATACTGTCCTGATTCTGTGATCTGATGCACCTGCTGTCAGGATGAGGGCTTTAGATGCACATAAGCAAGTCATCTTCAGCAGGGCATGTTTCAGGGTGTGGAAAGCTTTGGCAAACTGGTCTGACCATTCCCACTGGACTGCCTTTCATAGCAACCGAAAGAGTGGTTCCATAATGGCTGCTGCATGTATTAGTAGTTGATTTCTCACAAGGCGGATTGTAAGTGGGAAACATCCTTGGGCTAATAACAACTGTTCTTTATTCTTATTTGTCAATAAGTATCAACAGTACTTTATATGACAAATTTTAATACATCAAATTTAAAATTATATAATATCGGTATGTATATTCCAAATTATGTAAAACTATAAAAAATATTTAATAATATAGTGAGGACAGTTTACTACTCACCGCAAAGACGTGGCGACGAGCTGCGACAGGCACATACAAAAGACACACACATACAACACATTCAGCTATCGGCCATGGCCTTCTTCAGAAATAGAGCACTCACGCAATCACACAGGCACACAACACAGTCATACAACCATCACCTCCGACTGCCACACTTCGAATCACGCTCTGCAGCGAATCGGGGACGGGAGGGGAGGGGAGGGGGAGGGGATAGAAAGGTTACGTCACGGTGGTGGGGATGGGTTAGATGGGAATAACGAGATGCAGCTTAGGAATGGAGTGGGGAGGCGGGTGAGGGGAGAAAATAAAATAAAATAAAATAAAGTAAAATAATTCATGTACACTGCAAGTGCACAAGACCACATACACACACACACACACACACACACACACACACACACACACACACACACACACACATATACACGATCACACATTCACACACCACTCAAATCAGGCGAGGTTTGGGATACAGAGGTAGGAACTGTAAGGTATGGAAAAAAAAATAATAATAATAATACAGTTCCTACCTCTGTATCCCAAACCTCGCCTGATTTGAGTGGTGTGTGAATGTGTGATCGTGTATGTGTGTGTGTGTGTGTGTGTGTGTGGTCTTGTGCACTTGCAGTGTACATGAATTATTTTACTTTATTTTATTTTATTTTATTTTCTCCCCTCACCCGCCTCCCCACTCCATTCCTAAGCTGCATCTCGTTATTCCCATCTAACCCATCCCCACCACCGTGACGTAACCTTTCTATCCCCTCCCCCTCCCCTCCCCTCCCGTCCCCGATTCGCTGCAGAGCGTGATTCGAAGTGTGGCAGTCGGAGGTGATGGTTGTATGACTGTGTTGTGTGCCTGTGTGCCTGTGTGATTGCGTGAGTGCTCTATTTCTGAAGAAGGCCATGGCCGATAGCTGAATGTGTTGTATGTGTGTGTCTTTTGTATGTGCCTGTCGCAGCTCGTCGCCACGTCTTTGCGGTGAGTAGTAAACTGTCCTCACTATATTATTTATTCCAACCTGGACTTTCCATTATTATAAAAAATATTTCACATGTTAATTATAAATTGCAAATAATTTTGTGTATATACTTAATTGGCTGTACATGTATCTTACTGACAGATCACCAGATGATGGGCTACACCCGAAACATGTTGTGAACTGGAAATAATAATCTACTGATTACATCTTTTGATTATTAAGCAATCTCCAGCATTTTTTAAATCATTATTAAAATTTTACATTGAAGATTGCATACCTCTACTGAGACTTTCAGTCTAAAATAATCCCCAGGATTGCCGATCTTACACAGAACCTCGAAATTTACTGAGGACTTCAATGCAAGAGGCCTACAATAATTTTCCAATGAAACTCTTTCTCAAAATTGGACTGGAAACCCTTAGAGATTTTGGCGATCCTGCCCATCTTAGCGCTACTAAAGTAGAGTTACTAAACACAGATTTATCAAAACTCATTCACCAAAACAGACTAAACCAATATTCCATATTTTAAATTACAGAGGCCAGAATGAGTAATGTTGAAGTAGATATTCTTGGAGTAGTGAAGTAACTTAAATCACTTAACAACAACAAGTCTTCTGGTCTTGACTGTATATCCATTAGATTTCTATTTGATTGTGCTGATGCGATACCTCCTTACTTAACAGCCATCTACAACCACTCGCTCAAAGAAGGATCTGTACCAAAAGACTGGAAAATTGCACAGGTCACACCAGTATTCAAAGGCAGTAGGAGTAACCCACTGTATTCCAGGCCTATTTCATTGACATAAATTTGCAGCAGGGTTTTGGAACATATCCTGTATTGAAATATTATGAATTATCTCGAACAGAATGATTTATTGACCCAAGGTCAAAACGGATTTAGAAAATATCGTTAATGTGAAACACAACTAGCTCTATACTCAAACAAAGTGATGAGTGCTATCAACAAGGGTTTTCAAATTAACCCCATATTTCTTGCTTTCCACAAGGCACCGTACCTCACAAATGCGTGCTTATGCTATCTCGTCCCAAATTTGCAACTGGATAGGGGATTTCGTACACAGTTCACAGTTCATACTAATTGATGGTAAGGCATTGACTAAAACAGAGGTGATATCAGGTGTTCCCTCAGGGTAGTGTCATTGGTCCTCTGCTGTTCCTTAGTTACATAATCGATTTGGGAGAAAATCTAAGCAGCTCTCTTAGGTTGTTTGCAGATGATACTGTCATTTACTGTCTAGTAAAATCATCTGAAGATAAAAACTAACTGCAGAATGATCTAAATATCACTATGGTGTAAAAACTGGCATTTTGCGTTTTATTGACAGAAACCTTAAAAATGCAACAGAAGTACTAAAGGAACTGCATGCACTACACTTGTCTGTCCTTTTTTGGAGTATTGCTGCTCAATGTGGGATCCTTATCAGGTGGGTTTGATGGAGGACACCAAAAGAGTCCAAAGAGGGGCAGCTCATTTTGTATTGTCACAATACAGGGAGACAGTGTCACGGAAACGATACAGGATCTGGGATGGGAATCATTACAACAATGGCATTTATCGCAGCAGCGTAGGCTACCTATGAAACTCCAATCGCCAACATTCTCCTCCAAATGCGAAAATATGTTATTGACTCCTACATAGGTAGAAATGATCATCAGAATAAAATATGAGAAATCAGAGCTCAAACAGAGAGATTCAGGTTTTCTTTCTTCCCTCACGCTATTCGAGAATGGAATGGGAGATAAATAATAAAAAGATGGTTCGATGAACCCTCTGCCAGGCATTTAAATGTGATTTTCAGAGTATCACAAGTAGATGTATATGTACTTTTTTCAACTATGAGCTCTTTTCCGGGGGGGGGCGGGAGGGGTCACTGAACCAGTGAACACATAGGACGCACCACAACTAGTCTAGACCCATTTCCTGATGCCCGGGGCTGCTACTACCAAGACCCGGCCCTTAAATGTTGGCTTCGAATGACCTTTGATGGTAATGACGTCATTGGTGAAATTCTTTAGTGCAGTCTTAAATGATGTGAGGGTAAGTGCTCCTACTGCTTTCTATGTTTTCCAGTCAGCAATTCTGACCACTGACCCTGTAACAATTTGAAGCGAGACTGGTCTACTATTAAGGTGTACTTCAATGTGCATGTGGCACAGCGATTAGGGCTAGATTGACTGTATCATTGCAAGATCTGTGTTCTCCTGGTTCATGTCATATGTAGATGACATTTTGTAGGTCAAGTCGACCTCTATGGCAGCTGGAGAGTAACGACACTTGCACCTTGTGCCCATTTTTTCCACATACTGAACATTTCTCCTTCCTGAACCTGCATTGGCTTCATGGGTGATCCACGAAGCATTTATTTGCAAAACAGTAAAGGAGTGCCGTGTTGGCCAGCCTGTGGACCTGGATATTGACTTTGGTTTGGCTTATGGGGCAATTGGTGTCCCTTGGATGCACATGCTATGAAGACCAAAGCGGGTTCCTGAAAAGATGCTGATGACCGAAGGGATTGTTCATAGGCTCTAATGACGGAAAGACAATCCTCTAGGATGGGGTCCCGTAACTTTAATAAATCATATTGTAATTCCTCGTCTGGTGCATGTTCTAATAACATGAGCCGAACCGAGGATGATGAGTTTTGTTTCCCAACTTCGTCGCTGCTTTTGTGTCCCAGCCTCGTCGTAGGTGTCGGTGGCCGAGTGGAATGAGACCGACACAGGAATATAGATAGCACGCTGGTGCAGGTACAGAGGGGAGCAGCCAGAAACTATAAACACTAGAGTAAATTAGAAAGAGATATATATTGCACAGAATGTAACAATACTTAACTTTTACAAAGTACTGCAGAATGTTGATACATAGTTGTTAGAGGCCTGCCTAGTGCCTGTACAATAGCCAAGTCTTCACTGGTGCCTATCTGTTTCCGAAGGTCCTAACTGGTTGCTAACTCAGTCCCAAGTGTACGAAGTTCAGTGGTGGCCACGAGCGGAGTTGTAGCAGAGGGCGCTCGTGGCTGTCATCGTAAGAACGCCGCGCCGTGCGTGCATGGCGGCGCGTGGCCAAAGTAGGTGGCGCGCACTTTGTACTTGTGCGACACCACACCCCTCCCCTCCAAACCGCCGCGCCGTCGTGGCATAGGGCTGAGGGCCACGGCGACGGCACTGGGAGGAGGGCCTGGGCAGGGGCGTTACTGGTGGGACGGGCGTCGTAGCTAAGGCTGGGATCGAGACGCCGTCCGCGCCCCGGCATCCGCCTTGAGATCCTCCAGGAAACCCGCCGAAACCTGGGGAAGGGCGCACGCTTTCGCCCAGATTGACCAGGTCATCTTCTTCTGAGGTGCGTAGCCCAAGCTGGAGGGGCCCGCACGGTCCCGGAGTCCCTCTCAGTGACGCTTTCATCTGCGGCGGCGACAGCGGCGGCGACGACTGCGTCGGAGCTGCGTCCACCTCCATGGGTACGATCTCGTAGTCCGGGGAAGCTGGACCCGGCGGTGAGCGATGTGGCTGTGCTCCCTGGCGGTGAACTGGGTCTGGAATCAAGAAACCCGAGACAGGATCGCGCGGCCTCTGCAGGCGCAATTGGTTTGCGTGGCGCCGCAGCTCCGACCCTGTGGAAGAACATACAACATACATATTGCAACCGAGCACGCGCTGAATGGTGCCCGGCGTCCATCTTGTCTTGTTGCCAGCAAACACCCTGTACAGCACCGGCGTAGAAACCTGAAAACGCGTAGCGCCATACGAACCGACTCGGTGCGTGGGAGGCTGCAGCAGGTGAAGGAGAGTGCGGTGACGGCGGCCGTGTAGCAGCTCGGCAGGAGACGGGCCGTCACGTGGCATGCATCGATACGTAGACAGGAAAATTTGAAGAGCTTGCTGCCTGGAGTGCTGACCTTTCATCTTCTCCATGTGAGACTTGAATGTTCGAACGAAACGTTCTGCTTCACCATTGGACTGAGGGTGAAAAGGTGCGATGGTGATATGCTGAATGCCATTCACACGACAAAACTGTTGAAATTCCGCACTAACAAACTGAGGTCCATTGTCACTGACGATAGTTTCAGGCAAGCCTTCGATGCAAAACACTGATGTTAAGGCACTGATTGTACTAGACGCCGTCGTTGAGTTCATGGCAATCACAAAAGGAAACTTGCTGAAAGCGTCTACAACAATTAACCAGCGCGTATTCCAGAATGGTCCGGCAAAGTCAATATGTAAACGTTGCCATGGTCCCTTGGGGCGTGGCCAGTCTGAGAAACGCTGTGGAGGAGCCGCCTGATGCTCCGCACAAACTGTACACTGTGATGTCATGCTCTCTATCTGAGCGTCCATACCAACCCAGGTACAATGACGTCTGGCCAATTGCTTTGTCCTAACAATGCCCCAATGTCCTTGATGCAGGAGGCGTAACACTTCTCGTTGCAGGGAACGAGGAACAATCACTCTTGCTTGGTCGTTGTCGGTATGCAACAACAGTACACCCTGACTTAAAGATAATGCATGACGTTGTGCAAAATAACGTCGAACCAGAGGCCGATCAATGTCTTTGGCTCTGGCAGGCCACCCTGAGCGAACAAAACGTGCTACCACACTTAGGTCTGCATCCGCAGCTGTTTCCTGTGCAACCCGACGAGAGTTCAAAGGAAAGTCTGCGACAGCGGAAGCATCTCTGGAGTCTATCTGACAACATGCCATTTCTGAAGAATCAAATGATACATCCTGGCCAACCGGAAGTCGGGAAAGTGTGTCCACGTTAGCATGTTTAGTGGTAGGTCGGTACAAAATATCATACTGATAATTAGACAATATCAAGGACCATCTCTGAAGCTTTCGTGCCGTACGTGGCGGAATCGGCTTTGTGGGTGAGAACAACGACGTGAGAGGCTTGTGGTCAGTCAACAAATAGAATTTTCTGCCATACAGATAATGATGAAACTTTGTGACGCCGTAAATGATAGCTAAGGCCTCCTTTTCTATCTGACTGTAATTCTGTTGCGTCGGCGTCAGTAGCTTGGATGCAAAGGCAATAGGACGATCGTGAGATCCAATGCGATGTGAGATTACCGCGCCCAGACCGTACAACGAGGCGTCAACTGCAAACACTACAGGCTTTTGTGGGTCAAAGGGAATCAAACATGCATCACTGAGTAGTGCAGACTTTAGTTTGTCAAAGGCAACCTGACAATCTTTAGACCATACAAAAGGAACATTCTTCCTACGTAAGTGATGCAGTGGAGCTGCAATCTGAGAGGCATTGGGAATAAACCTGAAATAATAGTTCAGCTTTCCCATTACTGCTTGCAATTCGTGCACATTCTTAGGAGGAGGCAAGTCTTTGATTGCTCTAAGATGTGACTGTAATGGATGGATTCCTTGGGCATTAATCACATGGCCTAGGTACTCTATTTCAGTTTGAAAAAACGAAAACTTTGCTTTATTACAACGTAGACCTGCTGCAGTCAAAACTTTGAAAAGGCACTCCAGGTTTGCTAAATGTTCGTCAACTGTACGTCCGGATACCACAATATCATCTAAATAGTTCGAACAACACGGTACAGAAACTGTCAGCTGTTCCAAAAAAACGCTGAAAAATAGCGGGAGCGGAAGAACTGCCAAAGGGTAGGCGTTGAAATTGAAAAAGGCCCATGTGAGTATTAATGACGAAAAACTTTGACTCGTCATCAAGTGGAATCTGTAAGTATGCCTCTGCTAAATCAATCTTAGAAAAGAAACGAGACTGTCCCAATTTGTCCATTAGTTCGTCAGGTCTGGGCAGGGGATAAGTGTCTACAATTGTTTGACTGTTCACTGTTGATTTGAAGTCCGCACAGAGACGAAGCTTTCCTGACGGCTTGGGTATAATTACTATAGGCGAGGCCCACTGACTCGCAGAAACAGGAGAAATCACCCCACTATCTTGCCAACGTTTAAGTTCTTCGGCAACTGTATCACGCAAGGCGATAGGCACTGGTCTAGCTTTATGAAATTTTGGAACTGCAGATTCTTTTAAAGTTACATGTGCCACGAAGTCTTTTGCACAACCTAGTTCCGGCGGAAACAAGTCACTATATTTTTCACACAATGCATTGATTTTATCCTGAGGCACTATTGACGAAATTTGGAGCACATCTCTTTGAATTGATAAATCAAACAAGTCAAAAGCATCTAGTCCAAAAATGTTCTGTGTTGATTTGGCCTGAAGAACTACAAAAGCAACTGTTTTTATTACACCTTGAAAAGAGGCAGGCAGGCTACATGTTCCTAGCACGGGAATATTTTGACCTGTATAAGCTGTTAACACTTGCTGTGACGGCGACAATTTTGGCGAACCCAGAAGTTCATAAGTATCTTTATTTATTAATGTAACAGTGGAACCAGTATCAAGCTGAAATTGCACCGTCTTATTTTCTATGAAGAGAGTCACAAACAGTTTTTGCTTGCGGCGCTCGACAGGTGCGTGAATGTGGGCAACGTCTGCTACGGTTTGTTTACTGCGCTTGCGCGGGCCGCGTAGTGAAGGAAGCGGTGCAGACTCGGCACGCAGGGGATTAACAACACTGTCACTAGATGGCACTACCGCCGGATCGGCGTCCTCGCAAGCTTGCGAAGCTACTACAGATTTACTAACTACTGCACTAAACTTTTGAGTAGCTACAACAAGTCTACTGTCTCTATCTACACAGTACTATCACAAGGAGAAGTTGTAGAAGGCACTCGGTTCACTACAGGATTGCACTGTACATAGTCATTTTGCTTGTCCCGAACCCTTTTCCGTTGCACAGAATTACGCGCTCGTCGGCGCTTGCTACGTGGTGCACTATATAGTTTTGCCATAGGCACAGAACTACTTTCTTGCAATTGAGATCCAAGGAAAGCACCGTTCAATTCCACAGCGTCTATAACATGTACTGCATGCACTGCTCTCGCACTCTGCGAAGCAATGTTCCGAAAGGCACCGTTCTTTGAGTTTTTAATTTGCATACAAACAGACTGTACATGTCCCGATTTGCCACATTGATAACAGGTCGTGTTGCGACTAGGGCAATGAGCACGCTTGTGGCGAGACACACACTGGGGGCACGATTTACGAACATTTTTCTGAAATGAGCGTTGGCGCCCTTTATTCAAATCACTGTTTCTAATACGACGGGGCGACCTTTGTGTCGCACTTTTACACTGGCTACTGTTCACTGTCTGTTCAGCACGGCCGGTAGAAAAATAAGAATCACTAGTGCTATACTGAGAAGTACGGCTAGGAAAGCGTCCGTTGCGGCGCACTGAATTAACACTGTGGCTTTGCATTTCTACATCTGCTAAGTCAAAAGTATCATGCGCTTCAATAAGCTGCAGTACACTGTCTAATGAAGGGTCAGACTGTTTCAGAATTGCTGCTCTAATTCTGGGGTCCTGAATATTCTGCGTAATCGCATCCCTCAACATCACGTCACTATACGAAAGTCCACAAGAGCATGTAAATTTACATTGGCGGGTTAAGCCCTTCAATTCCGTAATCCACTCTTGGTGTGATTGCTGCGGTAATTTTTTAAGTCTGAAAAATCGGTATTGTGCAGCGGCTACAAGAACTTTTCTCTCATAATGAGCATTCAGTGCATCTACAATTTGTTCAAAGTCTACATCACGAGGAGATGCGAGAGGGAAAAGTTTTTGCAATAGTACGAAGGTCTGGGGGCCCACAATCGATAAGAAAAGGTTCTTCACTCTCTGACCTGTAATTTGATGAGCCGCGACGAGTTCTTGAAACTGTGCGAAATAGTCGCTCCATTCTTCCTCATGTTCGTTGTACTGGCGAAATGTAGGAAGCGGTGCAGCAGCAGGTGTGGGCTGCTGATGTGACGGCTGTTGTTGTTGATGAGCAGCCTGTGCCGTCAACTGCGACACGGCCTGCAGTAGTTGAGTGATTTGCGCCGTCTGTAACTGAATAATTTCCATTAAGTTTGGGTTCGGGGTAGTGGCCATACTGACCGATTAGGCACCGCGTATACAAGTAACTTATAACAAAACACAAATGCTATATGAAAGAGGACGCTCTGCAACAAAAAAGTCCACAAAACACGTAACAAAATATCTTACCCCAAAATTCTTATATTAAGGGTGGGTGGGCGGGAGCAATTTCTGCGTGCTCCGACTGCTGCTGTCTGGCTGCTGCAAGAGAGCTGGTCCAAGGTTCTATCCCATCCTCGTCGCCACTTTTGTGTCCCAACTTCGTCGCCGCTTTTGTGTCCCAGCCTCGTCGTAGGTGTCGGTGGCCGAGTGGAATGAGACCGACACAGGAATATAGATAGCACGCTGGTGCAGGTACGGAGGGGAGCAGCCAGAAACTATAAACACTAGAGTAAATTAGAAAGAGATATATATTGCACAGAATGTAACAATACTTAACTTTTACAAAGTACTGCAGAATGTTGATACATAGTTGTTAGAGGCCTGCCTAGTGCCTGTACAATAGCCAAGTCTTCACTGGTGCCTATCTGATTCCGAAGGTCCTAACTGGTTGCTAACTCAGTCCCAAGTGTACGAAGTTCAGTGGTGGCCACGAGCGGAGTTGTAGCAGAGGGCGCTCGTGGCTGTCGTCGTAAGAACGCCGCGCCGTGCGTGCATGGCGGCGCGCGGCCAAAGTAGGTGGCGCGCACTTTGTACTTGTGCGACACCACAATGAGTATGATTGATTGCATTAACTGGTTTGTATATCTGAATTTACAATCCTTGGATAACCCTTGTAAGCATGTAGTCCATTCTCTGTACAATTCTTGTGTACGTTTTTGACAACTACAGAATTTATGGTGAGCTGCTTCCATATGCACTTGTGAATCGAAGTAGTCTGCTAAACTGTCATTTATATTTGATATTGTAATAAGTCAGGCTTGGTTTCTGGGTGCAACTGTTTAAGCAGTTAGAACACTGCTGGCCTAGCATGAGCAAGTAAGAATGCACTGTGTTGTAGACACAGAAGTGTTGCTCAAGCCTGGCAGTGTAATGTTCCCATGCTTCTGTCTTTTTATTGAACAGTGGGAATGATGGCGGCAGCTATCATGCCCGCTATCCTGTGGGACTCTCTTGTGGTGCTTATGGCTTCTAGGCGAGCCAGCAGATGTTCATTAGTCTGCTGCATCTGACGGATAAGGGCCAGGAGTGTATGTGACCAATCAAGTGGGGTAAGTGCCATTTTCAGGTTGTGCACTTCCTGTAAAATTTCATGTCCACTTTACCTTGTCACCATTTGCTATATAGTGGGTTGAGCATAAAAATAAATACAGTTAACAGTGTCTATTTGTGCATAATAGATAACAAAATTCCTATCTTGGGTTAATTAAATTTTCTAAAATAACAGGTAACTTATAAGACTCATTTCACAGTTCTTGCTATTTCTCAGCTTAAGGAAACATGATAAAACTACTATTTCTTGTGGTAGCCTCATTACAGGCTAATAAGAGGTTGTATACACTAGACAAAAAAGGTGTCGAAGGGTTAAGTGTGTGCTGGAACACAATACTTGGTGAGAATGCAATGTCGATGACCAGAGGCTAGATCAGGTGGTGTGGGTGGAGAAGTCCAATAATTGGTAGGGGCATGGCATTGCGGCTTGGGAGAATGCAACCTCCAGAACAGCATAGACTTCCATGGTGCGAGGTTGAATATCGAAAGTCCCAAAGTTACCAAAAATAAACGAAAGGTATATTTGTTCCGGAAGGCAGATAGAAATAAAATACATTGCTTCTTGAAAGATAGCTTCCACTCATTTCTAACACTAAATGTAGGTGTAGACCAGATGTGGCTCAAATTCAAAGAAGTGGTATCGACAGCAATTGACAGTTTTATACCAAATAAATTAATAAAGGGAGGAGGTGATACTCCTTGGTTTACAAAACAGGTCAGGTTACTGTTACAAAAGCAATGGAAAAGGCATACTAATTTTAAATGAACACAAAATCCCCAGGATTGGCAATCCTACACAGAAGCTCGAAATTTAGCAAGGACTTCAATGCGACATTCCTACAAACTTATCACAACGAAACTCTTTCTCGAAATTTGACTGAAAACCCTAAGAGATTTTGGTCATATGTTAAATATACTAGGGACAAAACACAAACAATGCCCTCACTACGTGATAGTAATGGCGATCCTGCCGATGACAGTACTACTAAAGCAGAGTTACTAAACATAGCTTTTAGAAACTCATTCACCTCTACCAAAGAAGACGAAATCAATATCCCAGATTTCGAATTACGAACAGAGGCCATAATGAGTAATGTAGAAGTAAATATCATAGGAGTAGTGAAGCAACTAAAATCACTTGACAAGAAAAAGTCTTCTGGTCCGGATTGTATACCCACTAGATTTCTATCTGATTATGCTGAAGTGATAGCTCCTTACTTAACAGCCATATACAACCACTCTCTCAAAGAAGGATCTATAGCAAAAGATTGGAAAGTTGCACAGGTCACACCTATATTCAAGAAAGGCAGTAGGAGTAACCCCCTGTACTACAGGCCTATTTCATTGACGTAAATTTGCAGCAGGGTTGTGGAACATATCCTGTATTCAAATATTATGAATTATCTTGAACAGAAAGATCTATTGGCCCAAGGTCAACACGGATTTAGAAAATATCGTTCATGCGAAACACAACTAGCTCTTTACTCACACGAAGTGATGTGTGCTGTCACAAGGGTTCGCAAATCGATTCCGCATTCCTTGATTTCCTGAAGGCTTTTGACACCGTACCTCACAAATGGCTTTTAATCAAATTGCGTGGTTACAGTATATCGCCCCAAATTTGCGACTGGATAGGGGATCTCCTCTCAGAGAGGACACAGTTCGTAGTAATCGATGGTAAGGCATCGACTAAAACAGAGGTGATATTGGGCATTCCACAGGGTAGTGTTATTGGTCCTCTACTGTTCCTTATTTACAGAAACGATTTAGGGGAAAATCTAAGTAGCTCTCTTAGGTTGTTTGCAGATGACACCGTCATTTACCGTCTAGTAAAATCATCTGAAGATCAAAACCAACTGCAGAATGATTTGAATAAGGTATCAGTATGGTGTAAAAATTGGCAATTGACTCTAAATAATGAGAAGTGTGAAGTTGTCTACATGAGTACGAAAAGAAATCCGTTAAACTTTGTTTACATGATAAATCAATCAAATGTGAAGGTGGTAAATTCCACAAAATACCTCGAAATTACAATTACTTCTGACTTAAATTGGAAAGAACACGTAGATAATGTTGTGGGAAAGGCGAACCAGAGACTGTGTTTTATTGGCAGAACCCTTTAAAGTTGCAACAGAACTACTAAAGAAACTGCATACACTACACTTGTCCGTCATTTTTTGGAGTATTTCTGCCCAGTGTGGGATGATTATCAGGTGGGTTTGACGGAGGACATCGAAAGAGTCCAAAGAAGGGCAGCTCGGTTCGTATTGTCACGATACAGGTGAGACAGTATTATGGAAATGGTACAGGATCTGGGATGGGAATCATTACAACAATGGCGCTTATCGCTGCGACGTGGGCTACTTGGGAAACTACAATTGCCAACATTCTCCTCCGAATGCGAAAATATATTGTTGACTCCCACGTACATAGGTAGAAATGATCATCAGAATAAAATACGAGAAATCAGAGCCCGAACAGAGAGATTCAGGTGTTCATTTTTCCTGCGCGCTATTTGAGAATGGAATGGGAGATAAAATAGTATAATGGTGGTTCGATGAACCTTCTGCCAGGCACTTAAATGTGATTTGCAGAGTATCTCATGTAGATGTAGATGTCTGGTGGCTCCTCGGCGTGGTCCGTTCATGTCTCGATGCTGTCAGTTCTTGTGTTGGCTTACGTGCCATCGCTGCATAGGTACACATTCCTGCAAGTAGCTGTTTGCGAGCACAACAACATTGAAGAATACAGTGTGAGTCTTGTGCTTCCATGCACCTCGACTGTGTGCCGATGGTGTCCTCTGGCAGAGTGCGTGACCCCCTATTGCCGTCATTCGTTGTAGTGAGCTGCAGAAAGGCGTGTTGGCCAATCCGGTGACTATTCTTTGATGCTGCTTGGAGGGCATGATACAGCAAAAAAGATTAAAGTGTGTTGCCTATCTAGCAATCTTGATTTCATTGTGAATGGCAGTTTTAATTTTGACCATATTGACTATTATTGGAATCCAGAATAGTTTCTACAATGATATATTATGATTCTCAATATTTTGCATATTATGCTAATAAGTAAATAAAGTAATTCTGTCATTCAATACTTTAAAATTACGGTATTGAAATTTCTAAACTTTTTTGTTAAATAAATTATGAATGTTTATGCGTGTCATTTCCATAGAGGCCTATGTTATGGAAATAAATGTAAACTATTTTGGAGTAAAACTGTGCAGACTAGATACACATTGCTGGGGTTCTGTTTTATCAAGTAAGCTTGGGTGGCGAGGGAGTCGTGCCAGATGTGGGGAGGGGGGGGGGCAGAATAGAGGTTGTGGGATGGGTTGGTGAGAGCCCTTAAGGAGATAGGAGGTTTCTTGGTGAAGAATGATGGAGCGAGGGTGGTAGGTGTGGCACAGGTTGTTCTTTCTCTTTTGTATCTCCCTCTCAGTGACTCATCACTATTGATGAGTGGGCTCCTTGACTCCTAAATAATATATCTTCAGCAGACCTTTTAGTACTACATAAAATATGAATACAATCTTCCTGTTTTTACAGTTGTCATTGGTATTACAGTTTAGACGTATTCAGTACCCACGGCGGAGTGGCTGAGTGCATTGAGGCGCTATGCTGCGATGCACGAGGCTGTTCCCTGCCCCTGCCAGGATTCGAATTCCCCCTTGGACATGGATGTTTGTGCCGTCTTTAGTGAATGTTAAAGAACTAGGGACTGGTGACCCTGCAGTGAAGTCCCATAAGCTTGACAAACATTTGAAAATTTGCCTATTCAATATATTTCTTGTTTTTCTGGTGATGCCCTTGTCTTTCCATTTTGCTGTTTTGCCACTGGGTACATTCTGCTGCCAATTATATCTATAGTTTATTATTTATGAGTGTGTACAGCTATCTTATATTTATTTTTGCAATTTTTATTTTATTTTTGATGCTCAAATAGCAATTAATTTGCTGCATATTTAAGAGTCTTCATTTGAGTTACCTGTAAGCATTAATTAGACTATCATACAGGAGAAACAAGTCTTCAAATCATTTTATATAATTTTTGCACAAAGCACTGCAACATGCAACAGAAAAAAAACATTGATACTAGCTTCTGAGCATTAGCTCTTTGTCCAGAAGAAATACACACAGTCACACAAACGACAACACAGACACTCATTGTACCAGTCTTACTTTGTCTAAAGGAATGTGATTGTGTCCGATAATATGTGTGATTCTGGTGGTAAAAGAGTTAATGTTAGGAAGATATTACAAATGCTGATTACTGTTGTATATTGCTGTGCTCCTTGCTTGCATTCATTAAAGACTAGTGTTTGCTTTCCCTTATTTTATGTGTTGTGCTAGCCAAGAATATCCATTATTGTGACATACTAGCTCTGCCGATGATGAGGAGATTGAAGAAATGTATGAGGAGTTAAAGGAAATTATTCAGACAATTAAGGGAGAGGAAAACTTAATTGCGATGGGAGACTGGAATTAGGTAGTAGGAAAAGGAAGAGAAGGAAAAATAGTAGGTGAATATGGACTGGGCAGAAGAAATGAAAGAGGAAGCCACTAGGTAGAATTTTGCATGGAACATGATTTAATCATAACAGACACCTGGTTTAAGAATCACGAAAGAAGGTTGTATACGTGGAAGAGACCAGGCAACACTGGAGGGTATCAGATAGATGTTATAATGGTAAAATATAGATTACAGAACCAGATTTTAAACTGTAAGACATGCCCAGGAGCAGATATAGACTCTGACCACAACTTATTGGTCATGAACTGTAGGCTGAAACTGAAAAAAACTGCAGAAAGGTAGGAAAATAAGGAGATGGGACTTGGATAAATTGATGGAACCTGAAGTTCTTAAGAATTTCATTTGGAGCTTTAGGCAACAATTGCTAGATATTGGGGGAGGGGGATAAAACAGTAGAAGATGAATGGGTAGCATTAAGAGATGAAATAGTTAAGGCAGCAGAGGACAAAATAGGTAAAAAGGCAAGACCTACAAAAAATCCTTGGATGTCACAGGAAATACTAAATTTAATTTATGAAAGGAGAAAATATATAAATGAAATGGGCAAAATGGAGTACAGACGACTAAGAAATGAGATTTACAGGAAGTGCAAAATGGCTAAGCAGGAGTGGCTAGAAGTCAAATGCAAATCTGTAGAAGAATGTATAACGGGGGGAAAAGTAGATACTGCAAACAGGAAAATAAAAGAGACATTTGGGGACAAGGAAAACAGCTCTACGAATGTCAAGAACACAGATGGAAAACCAGTTCTCAGAAAAGAAGGGAAAGCTGAAAGGTGTAAAGAGTACATAGAGAAGCTCTACGAAGGAAATGAGCTTAGAGACAATGTTGTAGGAAGGGAAGAGGAAGTAGATGAAGATGAAATAGGAGATACTATACTGAGAAATGAATTTGACAGGGCCCTGGGTGTAGATGACATTCTCTCAGAGCTACTAAAGTCTCCGGGAGAGTCAGCTGTGACAAAATTAAGTTGAGAATAGTTTTGGATCTGGATTGTGGATTTAGGCAAGCATGAAGGAAGTAAATTTTGTTTACTTACATAAGAACACCCATGTATATTTTAATGACACTAGGGGGAACATTGTCATGGTAATTTCCATTACACAAACCCAGTACTTATTTGTTCATAGACTTTCTTACCTTATGATGATCAGCTTTTTCCAATGGCTTTTTAGCCTTGTTAAAAACTTCTGTTGTTCATAGAATTAATTGTTCTTTATAATTTTTCACTTCTTTTTACTGCTGCATCCAAGTAACTTGTATTTTGACAACTGTTGTCATTAGCATTTTTTATTTAAAGTAGAATCTATTGTCATAAACATTCAGATTTTATTGTTGTAGCTTGAATTTCTGCTCTTAAATTCAAATTATGTAATTTGAACAAATTCAGCAGTTATTTCCCAATTTTTCGTAAAGTCTTGCATTTTCAGCAAAATTTGTAAAATTTTGTAAAAATTTAGTGATTTGTGAAAAACAGGTTCCTCTAATTATCAGCTGATATAAAATTCCCTACGTGAGGCACACACAGTTTTCAAAACATGCTACCTCAGAAATGAATGTAAGACAATTGAAATTATTTTATTCATTATGTGGAATACGAAATACAGTAACCTCTTGATTATCCCCAGTAGCTGAGGATTTAAAACTGCAGGTGATCGAATTCAACAGATAATGTGTAATTATACCAGGACCAGATTGAAAAGAGGCAGATGGAGAGGGGGGGGGGGGGATGTAGACCGTGGCCTCTAGGGTGACAATGGGTTTCCACTCTGATTTTTTTATTCATTTAGAAAGTCCCATTAAATATAATATAATCTAATGGATGACATGTTTCATACTATACAAGTTTCTTCCCGTAATTTTCCTACTGTTCTTTCACAAAAAATTGTTAGGCCTACATGAAGTCTGCAGGGCCACACATTTTTCCCAACTCTGGGTGTTCACATGGACTAATGCATCCCTGAAGAACATGGTATAATGAGGCAAGGTAACAGATTCTTCATGCCTTTTTTGAGTTCACATATTATTTCCAGTTTCTACTGTACCTTTATAGAACAGGTTGTCACTTGTCAGACAGTGGCACTAACACAACCTAAATGACTACAGTATACACTGCAGCAATGTAGTCCAGCAATTGCAGTGTTCATAATTACTACACAGATGTAGTGTAAAATTCTCTCTCACCCATGGCCACTCTTTAGTAAAAGAAAAATTTTATAAGGGACAAATTGGGGTGGAGGGGGGGGGGGGTTGGATGAGACAAGTAGGTTTATTGTATGTATGTTTAAACATAAACCCACTAAGTTATTTAGTCATTATCAATAAAATTCTTCCGGGGATGAGACCGCGTCGTCATTTTATAAAATATACTGACATTTCGGCCACTGTTGCAGGTGGCCTTCATCAGGGTCTGTCTGCTGCTGAATATACGATGACTTGGGGTTTATATAGCAGCGGATGAGGGAGAGGAAGGGGGACGTTGGTTTTCCTTTATTGGTGGTTATATAATTGCATGCCATTGGTGGAAAGAGGCAATGATGATTGTTGTTTTAAAGGCTTGTTTTTCATATGATTGGAGGTTGCATTCTTCCCCCTTATTGGTCAAAATGGACGTTTCCTATTGGCTTTTGCATTACAAGTCGCTATTGGCGGAATGGACTCGTGAGAACGGACGGCGGTTGTGGCATACTGCTGTTGACCTGTCGCCTGGCGCAGATGGCGGCGTCCAGTGCTCTGCGTGTTCGCGGCCGCTGTGGTCTCCGGGGCGTCTGCGCGAGTCATTCTGCGCGCGGTGCCATCACGTAGCGTTGCAACTGCTGGCAGCCAAGATGCCGGCAGCCTGTAGCCATCCTCCCTGTTCATATTGGCGGGACACTTCGCTATTTCTATAGCCTCTCTAATCTTCCTCCTCATTGAGAATGGTTGTTTCGCCAGCACGCGGGCCTCGCTGAAAGATAACTGTTTTCTGTACTGATTGTGATGCTCAGAAACCGCTGACTTTGTGTGCTGTCCAAGCCGTAGGTATCTTTTATGTTCAGAAAGCCTCGTGGATATTGCTCTTCCGCTCTCTCCTATATAAAGCAGCCCACACTCGCAACTTATTTCATAAATGCCGGCATTACTCAGCTGCCGATTGAAATGTTCATGGAAGCACAGCAAAATACATTTCACAATAGAAGTAGAAAAGAATGGAGTGCTGCCTTTCCTCGACGTCGAAGTCTACCGAATGTCTGACGGTAAACTCGGCCACAGGGTGTACAGAAAGGCTACCAACATGGGAAGGTACCTCCACACCTCCTCTCACCACCACCCCATGCAGAAGAAATCCGCCCTACAAACACTAACAAGGAGGGCCCACAGGATCAGCGATGACGATCACCTACATGCAGAACTACGACATCTCAGATCCACCTTTGCGGCTAATGGCTATGGACTGGAGGAGGAATGAAAGGAATAGAGTGGAGCAGGAGGAACCACAAAGCATCGCCCTATTACCTTATGTGCAGGGCGTCACTGAGCATGTGGGCAAGGTTCTATGTCGGGCAGGCATCAAGCCAGTCTTCCGTAGCACCAATAAGACTAAGGATGTCCTAGGTTCCACTAAGGACGCCCAGTCCATAGCCATTAGCCGTAAAGGTGGATCTGAGATGTCGTAGTTCTGCCTGTAGGTGATCGTCATCGCTGATCCTGTGGGCCCTCGTTAGTGCTTGTAGAGCGGATTTCTTCTGCATGGGGTGGTGGTGAGAGGAGGCGTGGAGGTACCTTCCCGTGCTGGTAGCCTTTCTGTACACCCTGTGGCCAAGTTTGCCGTGAGACTTTCGGTAGACTTCGACGTCGAGGAAAGGCAGCACTCCATTCTTTTCTACTTCTATTGTGAAATGTATTTTCTGTGCTTCCATGAACATCTCAATCGGCAGCTGAGTAATGCCGGCATTTATGAAATAAGTTGCGAGTGTGAGCTGGTTTATATAGGAGAGACCGGAAGAGCAATATCCACGAGGCTTTCCGAACATGAAAGATACATATGGCTTGGACAGCACACAAAGTCAGCGGTTTCTGAGCATCACAATCAGTGTGGAAAACAGTTATCTTTCAGCGAGGCCCTCGTACTGGCGAAACAACTATTATCAACGAGGAGGCAGATTAGAGAGACTATAGAAATAGCGAAGCGTTCCGCCAATATGAGCAGGGAGGATGGCTACAGGCTGCCGGCGTGTTGGCTGCCAGCAGTTGCAACGCTACATGACGGCACCACACTCGGAATGACTCGCGCATGCGCCCCGGAGCCCACAGCGGCAGCGAACACGCAGAGCACTGATCCGCCGCAGCATGCCACAACCGCCGTCCGTTCTCATGGGTCCATTCCGCCAATAGCAACTTGTAATGCAAAAGCCAATAGGAAATGTCCATTTTGACCCATAAGGGGGAAGAATGCAACCTCCAATCATATGAAAAACACGCCTTTAAAACACCAATCATAATGCCGCTTTCCACCAATGGCATGCACCAATAAAGGAAAACCAATGTCCCCCTTCCTATCCCTCATCTGCTGCTATATAAACCCCAAGTTATCATATATTCAGCAGTCAGACAGACCCTGATGAAGGCTGCCTGCAACAGTGGCCGAAATGTCGGTATATTTTGTAAAATGAGGACGTGGTCTCATACCCGGAAGAATTTTATTGATAGTGATAACAACCACGGAAGCCTACGTTTGCATTTATTTAGTCATGTTTGCAAAAGTAGAATCACTCTAGATGCATCTTGCTTTATTATGGTCATTTAAAGCCTTAGTTCTGCTGGTAATTGTACTGAAGATTTACAGACAGCTATTGTGTAATGACATTGTCATTAAAAAAGTTCTACATGTAAACACCCAAGGGGTTTAAATCAATTATTTGCGGTGCACACAGCATTACAATGTTGCTGCCTGTTCATATCCTGCCCATCTCTGTAATAACTTTTGATTGTTATGTCCTCGCACATCTAATAGCTGCAGCATGATGATGGCCTGCTCAGCTACTGTATAGCATAGTTGATTCCAGTTCTAGTATGTATTCAAACTTCACACACAGTGAACTAATGAACTACACTGTTCTCATATGATCATTGGGTGAACCCAGATGTGCAGTTTTGTAAGAATTACATTTAAGTTATCTTGTGCAATTAGGAAAAACAAACTGTCTCACAAAATTTTGTGTTGCGGAATTTTCCACAAAATATTACTGTGCAGTCACAACTGATAGAACTGTGATTACTTCCAAAATGCAAAACTGTAATTTTGCTACTGCTACTTCATAGTATTAGCTCAACATGTCACCTGACCATAATAAAAATTGTAGCTGCTCTTGGAAATGTTTACTAACTCCTGAATAACATCTACTGTAATAAGATTAATGTTGTGATGAAAAGTATATTGTACTGCTGTCTGTCATTGTTAAATCACATGTGTACATAGTTTAATGACAGATATCATGCTGGTGTACCTTTAATAAATTGCAGTTGTATGGTGACCAGTTTAATTTATCAATATTATTGTACCATTAGGCATATGTAATAACTGTTTTGTTCCAATGGCATCACTGATATCACTTATTTTTTAATATGCCTTGTAGGTTGTATCTATTAATTCTCTCAAAAGATTGTCAGTAGTATATAATACAATATTGATAATTTTTTAAAATCATTCTTTGGTCAGCTGGGGAGGGGCCAGAGCCAAAGAAAACAATAGGAATGAGGAGTAGAAGGGATGAGATTGTTGATAAAATGATCAAGAAGTAGAGGAATTGAAGCTAATTAGCTTTCTTGCAAGTAAAATAATACATGATGTAATGGAGCAAGTAAAATGAGGTCATTTTGTGTTAAGTTTACAACTCTAGATACAAATACTTGATCAAAACACTAGTATTTGTGGATTATCTGTAATTAACATTTGTCAATAATTGAGGATGGATACCAACTCACCATAAACATATTTGTTAAGCCACTGATAGGCATGATAAATAGACAACCACATTCACACAATCATCCAGACTACTATGCACACATAACTACCATCTCTGTCCATTCCAGTGCTACAAGCATCTTGGCAGTGAGTGGACGGGGGGAGGATTCTGGGTAAGGGTGGGGATGGAAAGTTCCATGTTGCATGATGGATTGTAAATGCTTAGACAGGCAAGAGTGGAAGATGCAGTATTGAATGCAGTGAAGGGAAGGGTTTGGAGAAGATAAAAGGGAGGTGTTGATCTGTGTGGGTAGCGAAGAGGAATTTGAAATGGTAAAAATAAATAAATTAATTAAATAAATGTAACTAAGGGAATATTGTAGGGTGTGACATGCACGTGGAAGGAAGACATGAATTTGAGGGATACAGGATAATGAGTAGGGAATGGGAGGGGGAGGGATGTTGTCATAGGGTGTAGGCATGGCAATTTATCAAGGATGAGGCCAGGTTGGTTGTGGGACCATAGAATGTGTTGAAGTGACAACTCCCAGAAGATCTGGTAGTGGAGGGGAGGATCCAGACGATTCAGGTAGTGAAGCAGGCATTGAAATCCATAGTGCTGTCTTCAGCTGCAAGCTGTGGCACTGGATGGTCCATCTTGCTGTTTGCCACAGTTGGATGGTGGCCATTCATCCTGATAGACAGCTGGATCATCATCATACCAATGTAAAACAATGTGCAATGATTGCAGCAGAGTTGGTAAATCACATGGCTGCTTTCTAATGGGGTACGATAAGTGTGTGTCAGGACTGGAATATGAAGTGTTTGGATGGGTGGATTGGGCAGGTTTTGCATCAGGATCTTCAACAAGGATACAATCCCTGTGGTAATGAGTTGGAATTGGCAGTGGCCTAAGGATGGAGTAGAATGTTGTGGAGGTTGGGTGAGCAATGGAACACCACTTTAGGATGTGTCAGAAGAATCTTGGGTAGGATAGCCCTCATTTCAGGGCCTGATGACAGGTAATCAAAGCCCTGCTGTAAGATGTGATTTAATTGTTCCAATCGAGGGTGGTATTTGGTGACAACAACACTCCTATGTGAGTGGAGAGAGGATTTTTTGTATGAAAGATTTCATATTTTTTTAAATTTTGGAGGGGTGATTTTTTACCTAGGTGATAAATTTCATTCAACTAACAGTGTGTGTTTATTTTCTTACCATTTTAGGTACCTGTGGGTGAAACTGCATTAGCATTTTATACAGCAAGAAATCCAACTGACACACCTGTTATTGGAATTAGCACTTACAATGTGGTACCATATGAAGCAGGGCAGTATTTTAATAAAATTCAATGCTTCTGTTTTGAGGAGCAGCAGTTAAATCCACACGAAGAGGTAGTATGAATTCCTTCTTGCTGTATTTGTAATTTTATGTCTTAACTTACATTGTAAATTGACTCTTACTCAATTTTCAGGTGGACATGCCAGTATTTTTCTACATTGATCCAGAGTTTTCTGAAGATCCAAAAATGGAGTTGGTTGATACAATTGTATTGTCTTACACATTTTTTGAAGCAAAGGAGGGTCTTAAATTACCTGTGCCTTCATTTGTAAAGAAGTGATAAATTGCCCCTGTAGTGTATAGAGAAGTAAATCAGATTTGTATACATAAAGAAGAATGTTTGTTTGTTTGTTTGTAATTCGTACAGAAGTACAGTTGCAGGAAGAAGGGGGGGGGGGGGATTAGAGCTAAGGGAATTCTTAAAAAAGCAATCAGGTTCTTCAAAAAACTGCCCTGTCATTAATGAGGTTTCAAATTGCAATGTCTTTTCTACCAACTCTGTTTGCAGCACATTTTGCAGATGTTAGAACATACATCACTGAATGTACCTTCAAAATTAGATCAGTGTATGACACAATTCAGGATGTACGGCATCATAAACAATGACACACATGAAAACTGCCCCTTTGTACATCAGGTTGCAACTTATACTGTTTTTACTAATAACTCTATTTACAATACATTTTTCAGACAGTTTGCCGATGTTCCACGGTACATACAATGTTATTCTATTACAGGACATATTATTCAGAAGGTACAACATCTTAAAGATTGTGTTATGTGAAAACAAAACTATTGGTTAAACTTTGCTCTAGATACAAGTGAACTGGACATGGAGTGGGGCAGCAGGAGCAAGAGAAGAGAATGAAGAAGATAGATCAACATAAGAATGGAATAAATATGTAACTGAACAATGCTGGATACTGAGAGTGGTGTATGAATAAAAGTGGAATGACTTGTGGTAAAAATCCTTGCAAATGGTTTTAATAAAGATTGACAATGTTAAGTTGTAAGTTCAGCTATATTAATTGCAAATTGGCATCATTTTCATGTGTTGAGACTTCTTGTTTAACTTCTTCATTTAGTCAGTAGTAGCATACATATAAGTTTTGATCAGGCTACTTGATAAGATACTGTATATACTTGAGTAATCCGCAGATATTTTTAGTCAAATTTATGAACGAAAAACTGGGGTGTGCAGATTACTCGAATTTAGGTTGGTATTACTCCATCTGCAAGAACAAAACGCATTAAGAGGGTATTACTCCACTTTAAAAAACAGATCCCTTTAACCGGTATTACACCATAATAATTTCGATCAAATCTTTGACAAAGAAATATTATCAAATATTCGTAGTATTTCTTATACATAAATCTTCATTGTGGAGTTAAAAAGGTCGTCATATTTCAAGACAGCGGATAATAACAACTATTTATTGTGGGCTGCCTTAGCCACTATCAAAACTTCATATAATTTACTTGACAATGACAGTGAGGCAATGTATCAGTAATTATGCCATGAAGGGTCTCCTCACATCACAAACCGGTTTGGCGGAGTAGCATCTCTTTCTGTCAGTTTATGTGGCAGAGCAGCTACCGCGTACGAACAGTTGCATTGTTGAATTAATAATGACGACTTGCATTTGCTTGTGATACCATCTTTCTGAGTAATAAAGTGTGTTATCTACTAAGTTGGATATTATTTGAATCAGTACCAGATCATTCCATACCAAGTCATCCAGGGCACTACACCCACCTCTCACAGATATTTATGAAAATCTATATTTTGGCGTTTATGCACAAAGACAAGAAAATATTCCAAGTTTCATCCAAATCTAGTTAGTAGTTTCTGAGTTATGACTGTTTAAAGTTTTACACTAATTGTACCTCTGAGAGCGATGAAGACGTAACTGAAATGTGCATGCTTTTACAGAATTCGAAGTAAAATCGTTAGTTTTGGAGCTAGAGCCTTGAAATTTTCACTGTTTTGTTCTAAATTAAACACTGAAACTGATAGATACACAAAATTCTGATTTATAATCTTCAATCATATTGAAAAGCTGCACTCAAACTCAAATTATTGTTAATTTCAAAATTGTGACATAGATGTAGAAAAATATGAATAGCTAAAATCTCTCTCCAAATAACCCAATACAAACGTATATTTTTGGAAACAGCATAAAATTACCTTTGAAATGGTGCAAAAAAAAGTGATACGGTTCTGAGTTACAACAATTTTGTAAGAAATTAAAGTCATATTTTGTAATTTACTTTGCAAAATACATGTTTGATGAAATAATTACTTATTTGAAATAATACAACTGTGAAAATGCCTGATTAACCCAAGTTTTATGTATTAGGTATTTTAAAATAAAAGATACATAGATTAAGAGTTTTACAAAATTGTTTTACTTACATTTGAATACTTTAGTTTTCGATTGTTCATTTTCAAACAAATCCTTCGTACAAAGAGTTTTTGATAGCTTTAAACTTTAATAATTATTCATTTGGAGTATTATGCTAAGTTTATAAGAAGCAGTATGTACAGTAATTATATTTACATGTCCAAGAAGTTTAGTTTTACAAGCGAACAAGGAAATTTTCCCATGTTTTTATGATTTCCTTTCGGGAGTTAGCATCAATCTTATGAGATCTGCCAAACTGAGATGCAACCTCTGGAGGAGCTATTACACATAGAAGATGGGCTGGTGGAACATGACATCTGTCTTCTTTTTGAGGCCAAAAGAAAGTTTCTGCTGGTCCATGAGGGTGCATAAAAATAATGTCATAGTCCCCTTCTTCTTCATTGAAACCCTGAACCATTCCTATCCAACAGTTTTGCTCATAAACACATGCAATGAAAGAATGAATGTTAGGTTTAATGGTTGGGGTAGTCATAAAAATATTTTGTTTCAACACAATTTGAGAGTCCAAACTCACTCGTTTGGCTGTGATTTCTTCACAAGAAGCTGGCTTAAAATAATGGAAACTTCTCGTACTTGGTATGTTTTGACCCATTTGAAATCTAGTTTCAAGCATTTTTTTAAATTTCAATTTCTTCTTCCTTTGAAAAGAAAAAAATATATTTTTGAAAATAAACTTTTGCAAAAATTGTACATTTGTTCATCATTTATTATCTGCTCACTTTTTTTGTAACAGTTCTCTTGGCAGCCCCCGATCCCATCACATGTTGTTTTTCCATGACTTGTAGCATGAAATGACCAGCTTGCATTTAATTTAAAATCTTTAGCATGAAAACATAAATTTATCATGCTTTTGAAATTTTTATACTGAGCACTGCAACCATCTGTAAAATTTTTCCACTGCTTTTCTGCGAGACCATGACTTTGGAGTGATTGTTAATATCTGCATTTTTTCCCATGTGGTTAAGTCTGTCTTAAGTTTTACTTTTATAGCATCCACTAAATGATAAAGATCCTCAGATTTGGTCTTCATTTCGTTACCTTGTGTTGTACTGTCATATTCACTTGAATCATTGGGTTCTTCTACTTTCAAAACAAATGAACGCTTTTTTTTTAACCTGGTCTTTTGCCATTTTAAACTTCTTTTTAGCATATTTTTTCTTCGGTTGGGTAGGTAATGACTTAAGTTTAAGTGGTGTCACATCCAACCCTAAAAGAGTTTCATTCAACTTTACTCTTTCTACTACTCTTAATTCACTCTCATTTGCTTCATCACTATCCAGTAGAAAAATTTCTTCATGGTCTAAACTAGGTGTTGCTTCATTCAACAGTTTTCTACATGTACTGCACAACAGCTTTCCTGGCACTAAAATAATGTTTCTTTCTTTCTTTAACATATTTTGCTTTTTTCAGAGTAATTATCCTCAAATCTTACTTCTTTGTTAAAGGTACAGAATGTTTCTTAAACGGATCACAACAGGATTTTTGGTTCTTTTCAAAATACTTTAAAAAAATAACACAAATGATGGGAACAAATATCATATGTTTCACTGTATTGCGTATTAGTACGCCAAACTAAAATTTCTAATTCTTCTTTAGACAACTTTTCTGAAATTAAATAAATGTCTTTGCTTTTTGTCAGTGAAGTACTTTCACATGACAAATTTAATAATGAACCTACTGAACACTTAAAATTAGATACATGTTTACTTGAACTTGCTCTTATCTCCATGGTAAGAAACACACACAGGCACAATTAGTTTCACATAAAACACTCACTTTTAAAAATAAAATTATAACTTAGTTTATATAACAATTATTTAAAATGTCACCTAGCACAAACACCAGGTGTTAACTTAAACAGAGCCAAATGCACACTGATTGACTTGCAGTACAGGCAGGTTAGAAGGAGAGTTTCATTTCCAGACTGGAAATGTAAAAACACAGAACAAAAATTAATTTTTTAAGTAGTTGATCTTCCAAATAATAGTTTTAAAACTTTCTATATAACCTCCATTATACCAATTTTGAATCATAAAACACCCGTTCCATACAGATTGAACAGATTAGACTTGTTTTGACTTCAATGTAAGATAAAACTGTTACAAATCCAAACCCCACCAATTTTTTTGCACCATTTGAAAGGTAATTTTATGCTGTTTTCAAAAATATATGATTGTATTGGGTTATTTGGAGAGAGATTTTAGCTATTCATATTTTTCTACATCTATATCACAATTTTGCAATTAACAATAATTTGAGTTTGAGTGCAGCTTTTCAATATGATTGAAGATTATAAATCAGAATTTTGCATATCTATCAGTTTCAGTGTTTAATTTAGAACAAAAAAGTGAAAATTTCAAGGCTCTAGCTTCAAAACCAATGATTTTACTTCAGATTATCTAAAAGCATGCACACTTTAGTTACATCTACATCGCTCTTGGAAGTACAGTTAGCGTAAAACTTTAAATGGTCATAACTTGGAAACTACTTTATAGAATTGGATGAAACTTTGGATTTTTTCTTATCATTATGCATACATTTCACATATAAATTTTGGAATAAATTCAAAAACCTTGGGTGTTATTTCTACTTTTGGCTGGATGATTTGGCGTGGAATGTTATGTTATCTACTAAGTTGGATATTATTCGAATCAGTACCACAATATTACCCAAACTGGTATTGGCACTCCAGGGTTACAGCGATTTCTTGCTACTGGGGTTAAACGTTAATTATGGTGCAGCATTGCAGCTATATTAAACCACACGTACACGAGAATTTTATGCCAATAGACACAAAAAACACACACAAACATTCAAGCTTTCGCTTGTTGTGTTTTCGTGTGCATGTGTGTGGGTGTGTGCGCGCTTGTTTACCTCTCCTCCCCCCCCCCCCTTCCCCTTAAGGTAAGTCTGTCCACTACTGGGATTGGAATGACTCCTTTTCCACTTCCTTAAAACCCGTATCATTCCCTTTCTCCCCTCCTTCCTTCCTCTTTCCCGAAAAAGCGACCAATGGTTGCGAAAGCTTGAATGTTTGTGTGTGTTTTTATTTGTGTTTTTTGTGTCTGTGCTTTGGGTAAGTCAAACAATCTTTTATATATATATAGAAGGAAACTTTTCTGGTGGGATAAACAAATATAAAAAATAGAAAACGGATGCCTTACCAAAAGGACAGGCTCATCGACAGACACAAATAAAATCACACACATACAAGCTTTCACCACCGCTGGCAGCTTCTTCAGGAAAAGATGAAGAAAGGAGAGGATAAAGGGAAGGATATGGGTTTTAAGGCAGTGGAAAAGGAGTCATTCCAATCCCAGGAGTGGAAGGACTTACCTTAGGGGAAAAAAAGGAAGGTAAACACATACACACACACTCACACATATCCAAACGCAAACACACCTTGACAGACATTTGTACATGATCAAGGGCAGAGCCACTTGCGACAGCACCCACGTGATTCACCAACTGACATGCCTGCACTGTGAAGCATTCTACGTGGGAATGACCAGCAACAAACTGTCCATTCACATGAATGGTCACAGGCAGACAGTGTTTGTTGGTAATGAGGATCACCCTGTGGCTAAACATGCCTTGGGGCATGACCAGCACATCTTGGCACAGTGTTACACCGTCCAGGTTATCTGGATACTTCCCACCGACACCAATCCTTCAGAACTCCGGAGATGGGAACTAGCCCTTCAGCATATTCTCTCTTCCCGTTGCCCACCTGGTCTCAACCTCCAGCACACTACAGAACTGCAGAAACGACTCAACAAATCTGTATTTTCAATACGAGTGTTATCAGACATAGGAGACATAAAAATATCAAAGCTTGCGTACTTTGCTTACTTTCATTCCTTAATGTCATATGGTATAATATTTTGGGGTAACTCTTCAAGTCAGTTAAATGTCCAAAAACGTGTAATACGTATTATTTGTGGAGTAAATTCAAGGACATCTTGTACAAGCTTCGTCAAAGAACTGGGTATATTAACTACTGCCTCTCAGTATATTTATTCCTTAATGAAATTTGTCATAAATGATATATCCCTTTTCCCAACAAACAGCTCAGTTCATACATACAATACTAGAAGTAAAAATGATCTACACAAGGACTTAAAAGGACTTACTTTAGTTCAAAAAGGGGTCCACTACTCAGGATCACACATTTTCAATAATTTACCATCAAGTATAAAAAATTTAGCTACAAATAAAGATCAGTTTAAGAGAAACCTAAAAGACTTTCTAGTGGCCAACTCCTACTCCATTAATGAATTTCTAAATTGTACCAAATGATGCATGCACTCATACTATATTAGTATTATTATATTATCTGCAAAAAAAAAAAAAAAAAATTTAAATGTTTATGTATCTGTATTTATATTATAAGTGTATGTATTAGTATTTATATTATTAGTATTACCTATTATTCAACTTGTAAATTTTGTTTCTTTCATCTACGGAACAAATAACTAATCTAATCTGCTAACTTTGAATTCCCACCCACCATCTTAACATCTTTGCCTCAGTTCTCTGGATAGAGCCTCTGCCTCAAGTGGGTATCTCTGTCTAACTTCTTAACTTCTTTGCTTTCTACAGTATGTCTGCCTAGGTGTACTTGTGTCTGTGAATGTAAGGGTGTGTGTGCATTTCTTTGCATCCTTTTTTTCACCCTAAGATAAGTCTTTCCTGTCCCAGGATTGGAATGACTCCTTACCCACTCCCTTAAAACCCTCATCATTTCCTTTTCCCTCTCCTTCCCTTCTGCCTGACGAAGCAGCTAAGCTGCGAAAGCTAGCGTTTGTATGTATGTGTGTGTGTGTGTGTGTGTGTGTGTGTGTGTGTGTGTGTGTGTGTGTGTATGTGTGTGTGTGTGTTTATTTGTTACTATCACTGCCTGTGCTCCTTCGCCAGGTAAGTAGACTTCACCTATTTTTTTACATATATGTATACAAATAGATGAAGTCTACTTACGAGGCGAAGGAGCACAGGCAGTGACAGTAACAAATAAACACACCAAATAAACACACACACACACACACACACACACACACACACACACACACACACACATACAAACGTTAGCTTTCGCGGCCTAGCTGCTTCGTCAGGCAGAAGGGAAGGAGAGGGAAAAGGAAATGATAAGGGTTTTAAGGGAGTGGGTAAGGAGTCATTCCAATTCCGGGACAGGATGTCTGCCTAGGTGTACTTGTGTCTGTGTGAATGTGTGGGTGTGTGTGTGCATTTGATTACCCTCCTTTTTTCCCCCCAAGGTAAGTCTTTGCTCCTTTCCTTCTGCCTGACGAAGCAGCTATAGTCGGGCCGCCAAAAGAACGACCCTGACAGTTCGCGCACGTGGGCTGCAGAGGGTCAGGGGGACACTCGAGCACCAACCTGAGCTCTGGAATTCGTAAACGTTGCTGGGGTAACGGTGCCATGTTGCCACCCTGCCACTCAAGGTCGCGCAGGGTGGCGTGCCTCAGTCGCTGCAAAGCATCTGTCGCGTATTCATCGTTTGTCTCGTTGTGTTACAAAAACAAAAGCTGAAAAATCATTTATGAAATTGATACAATTGCTGAAGAAAGTGGTCATAGAGTGTTGCGCCTTCCACCATATCACTGCCATTTCAATGCAATAGAACTTGTGTGGGCTCAGATGTAATCGTATGTTGCAGAAAGAAATAAAAATTTTTCATTAACAAAAGTAGAATTCTTAGTTCGTGACGCATTTGGCAGTATTACTCCCACAAAATGGAACGATGTTGTCACACTTCCGTGGCACATCTTAGAAGAGGCATGGGAACAAGAAGGTACACTAGAAGAACGGGTAGAAGAATTAATAATAAGATTAGAGGATGATAGTAGCAGTAGCAGCGGTGCATTGTACATGATGCTGACCGGGACTGATTTTTAATGTATAGTTTGTTTCACAACCAAAGATCATTTACTGAAAAATTACGTTATTTTATTTCTACTTCTGTGACCAATCGACTAGCTTTCGAAACTGATCTGATAATGTTACTCAGACACTATGCTATGGCAGTCAACAGCGACCATAAACGAATGAGACACAAAAACACTCTTCTTTTTATGTAAGAAGACAAATCATTTCACTGGAAGAGGCGATTTTACTACTTGTAAAGTGGTAGTCCTTATTTGTTTACCCTTTCGGCCGACTGGCACAATACAGTGTCCAAGTAATACTAACAGTGAGCGAGTCTGTGGAAAATAGTTATAGAAGATGAAGTATATAAACAAAATTCTTCAACTAGCAAACTTTGGCTAAAGACTAAATGATACATTATATTTAATGGAATACTGGAACATAAGAAGCTTTACTTTAACTCGGTATATAATTCCAAACATTTTCTTTTTAGCTGCAAAAAGAGTGTTTTTCATTCCTTCCTGATTGTTCTCATTCGTTCACACTTTAGTAGTACATAGCAACGGTCCCAAAATATTTGGACGTGATATTCGTATGCTGGCGACCGACTCGGCGCAACAACAAACAGCCGCGTAGCAGCATTGGCAACATAGCCGCTAGCTGTCAGAGTTGTTCTTTCGGCGGCTCGACTATAGGCTGCGAAAGCTAGCGTTTGTATATATATAGATATATATATATATATATATATAGGGAAACTTTCCCGGTGGGATAAACAAAAATAAAAATAGAAAAGAGATGACTTACCAAAAAGACCGGCTCGTCGATAGAAACAAATAAAATCACACACAAACACACATACAAGATTTTGCCACCATTGGCAGCTTCTTCAGGAAAAAGAGGAAAAAAAAAAGGGGAGGAAAAAGGGAAGGATATGGTTTTTAAGGAAGTGGAAAAGGAGTCATTCCAATCCCAGGAGTGGAAGGACTGAGTGTGTGTGTATTTGTTTACCTTCCTTTTTTTCCCCTAAGGTAAGTCCTTCCACTCCTGGGATTGGAATGACTCCTTTTCCACTTCATTAAAACCCATATCCTTCCCTTTTTCCTCCCCTTTTTTCCTCTTTTTCCTGAATAAGCTGCCAGTGGTGGCGAAAACTTATATTAGAAACAAATAATATATATATATATATATATATATATATATATATATATATATATATATATATATATATATATATATATATATATATATGTGTGTGTGTGTGTGTGTGTGTGTGTGTGTGTGTGTGTGTGTGTTTGTGCATTTGCGTGTGTGTGTTTGTGTTTATTTGTTACTATCACTGCCTGTGCTCCTTCGCCTGGTAAGTAGACTTCATCTATCTTTTTACATATATTTTTCCTATTAGGAATTTTTTCCTCTATAATATTCATATATATATATATATATATATATATATATATATATATATATATATATATTATAGAGGAAAAATTCCTAACAGGAAAAAATATACGTAAAAAATAGATGAAGAACACTTACCAGGCGAAGGGGCACAGGCAGTAATAGCAACAAATAAACACACAGACACACACACACTCAAAAATGCTAGCTTTCGCAGCCTAGCTGCTTCATCAGGCAGAAGGGAAGGAGAGGGAAAAGGAAATGATGAGGGATTTAAGGAAGGGGGTAAGGAGCCATTCCAATCCCGGGACAGGAAAGACTTACCTTGGGGGAAAAAATGGAAGGTAAATAAATGCACATACACCCACACATTTACACAGACACAAGTACACTTAGGCAGACATACTGTAGAACTGTAGAAAGCAAAGAACTTCTTTGCTTTCTACAGTTCTACAGTATGTCTGCCTAAGTGTACTTGTGTCTGTGTAAATGTGTGGGTGTATGTGCATTTATTTACCTTCCATTTTTTCCCCCAAGGTAAGTCTTTCCTGTCCCGGGATTGGAATGGCTCCTTACCCCCTTCCTTAAATCCCTCATCATTTCCTTTTCCCTCTCCTTCCCTTCTGCCTGATGAAGCAGCTAGGCTGCGAAAGCTAGCATTTTTGAGTGTGTGTGTGTCTGTGTGTTTATTTGTTGCTATTACTGCCTGTGCCCCTTCGCCTGGTAAGTGTTCTTCATCTATTTTTTACGTATATATATAATGTCTGTTCGGTGTACGCTTATCAATTATGAATGACAAGATGCAGAGACTTAAATATTTGTACAGTTACTAATTTATACCCGAGGAAGGTTTCAGGAATGGTTTTATAGTGATCTGCTAGATATTTAGTAATTTGAAGAATATAACGCGAAATGCGGAATAATAATTACTCTTTGAAATTATAAATATTCTTTGAAAACGGTTTTATTGGTTGCATTGTTGATTGAGGGTTCGTAATGATAAAAGTGTGGAGTATATTGGGATGGAAAGTTATCGGTGTATATAAAATTCTGTGTGTGTGTGCAGCGAAAACTACAGAACCCAAACGAATGGTCTGTGTGTAATTGTTGTCCGAAGTCTCCCGCTGTACAACATAGCAGTTCCATCCGATAGCTATAAGGGGGTGGAAGATATGGTGCTTGAAAGACGTCAAATTATTAAAAAAATGGAACTGAAGGCCAGCAATGACACGTGCGGCTCTATAGCAAGGAGGTTACATCCAGCGAAACGTAATGCCACAGACCATATCTTTGGTCTATCCATGCTACAATGTCTTCAGCTCTTTCTCTGTAAGGATAAGGAAATACAACAATAAATAAATAAAGCAGTAAAAAAGAAATTTCCTTGAATACATCTCTTTTAAAAAAAGATTTGACTTTTTGCGCATTACATCAAGTGATGGATCTGTGATATTATTACAATCATTATTGTTGAATATCGGTTGGATTCTTTGAAATGAGTACATTATTACGAGTGATTTGATCTACACTACTTACTTTCCTGATAATGTTGATTAAAAATGTTTGTTTCTAAAGAAGGTTTGTTTGTTGTTGTGGTCTTCAGTCCGGAGACTGGTTTGATGCAGCTCTCCACAATACCCTATCCTGAGCAAGCCTCTTCATCCCCACATAAGAACGGCAACCCACATCTGTCTGAATCTGCTTACTGTATCCATCTCTTGGTCTTCCTCTGCGGTTTTTACCCCACACACTTCCCTCCAATGCTAAATTCACAATTCCTTGATGTCTAAGAATGTGCCCTACTAATCTATCCCTTCTTTTAGTCAATGTATGCCAGAAATTTCTTTTCTCCCCAATTCTGTTCAGTACCACCTCATTAGTTACGCGATCCACCCACCTAATCTTCAGCATTCTTCTGAAGCACCATATTTCAAAAGCCTCAATCCTCTTCCTGTCCGCGCTGTTTATCGTCCATGTCTCACTCCCATACAAGGCAAAACTCCATACAAATGCCTTCAGAAAGGACTTCCTTAGGTTTAAATCAATATTCGATGTTAACAAATTTCTCTTTTTCAAGAACGCTTTTCTACCCATTGCCATTCTGCATTTTATATCCTCTGTACTGCGACCATCATTTGTTATTTTACTGCCCAAGTAACAAAACACATCTACCTCCTTTATTGCTTCGTTACCCAATCTAATTCCTTCAGCATCACCTGATTTTCTTACACTGCACTCCATTACCCTAGTTTTGCTCTTGTTAATGTTCATCTTATGTGCACCATTCAGCACACTGTCCATTCCGTTCAACTGCTCTTCCAGGTCCTTTGCTGTATCTGACAGAATTGCTATGTCGTCGGCAAAACACAATGTTTTTAATTCTTCACCCTGAACTTTAATTCCTTCTCCAAATTTCTCCTTGCTTTCCTTCATAACTTGCTCAACGTACAAATTGAATAACATTGGAGAAAGGCTACAACCCTGTCTTACTCCCTATCCAACCACTGCATCCCTTTCATGCCCTTCAACTCTGACAACTGCTGTCTGGTTTTTGTACAAGTTGTAAATAACCTTACTCCTGCTTGCTTCAGAACTTGAAAGAGTTTATTCCAATCAACATTGTCAAAAGCCTTCTCCAAATCTACAAAAGCTAGAAATGTAGGTTTGCCTTTTCTTAATCTATCTTCTAGGATAAGCCGTAAAGTGAGTATTGCCTCCCGTGTTCCTACATTTCTCCTGAACACAAACTGATCTTCCCCGAGGTCGGCTTCTACCAGCTTTTCCATTCTTCTGTATATAATTCATGTTAATATTTTGCAACCATGACTTATTATACTGATTGTTGTGTAGTTTTCACACCTGTCTCCACTTGCTTTCTTTGGAATGGGGATTATTACATTTTTCTTAAAGTCTGAGGGTACTTAGCCTGTCTCATATATCTTACACACAAGGTGAAATAATTTTGTCACGGCTGGTTCTCCCAGAGACTTCAGTAGCTCTGAGGGAATATCATCTACTCCAGGGACCTTGTTTCGACTTTGGTCTTTCAGGGCTCTGTCAAATTCTTCTCTCAGTACAGTATCTCCTATTTCATCTTCATCTACATCCTCTTCCCTTCCTACAATATTGTCTCAAAGATCATTTCCTTTGTAGAGCCCCTGTATATACTCTTTCCACCTTTCAGCTTTCCCTTCTTTGCTGAGAACTGGTTTTCCATCAGTGTCCTTGATATTCATAGAGCTGTTTTTCTTATCTCCAAATGTTTCTTTTATTTTCCTGTAGGCTGTATCTATTTTTCCCCTAGTTATACATTCTTCTACATCCTTACATTTGCCTTCAAGCCACTCCTGCTTAGCCATTTTGCACTTCCTATCAATCTCATTTCTTAGTCGTCTGTACTCCATTTTGCCTGTTTCATTTACTGCATTTTTATATATTCTCCTTTCATCGATTAAATTTAGTATCTCCTGTGATATCCAAGGATATTTTGTAGGCCTTGTCTTCCTACCTATTTTGTCCTCTGCTGCCTTAACTATTTCATCTCTCAATTTTACCCATTCCTCCTCTACTGTTTTATTTTCCCCCGTTTCTGTCTATTGTTGCCTAAAGCTCCCTCTGAAATTCTTAAGAACTTCAGGTTCCTTCAATTTATCCAGGTCCCATCTCCTTATTTTCCTACCTTTTTGTAGCTTCTTCAGTTTCAGCCTACAGTTCATAACCAACAAGTTATGGTCAGAGTCTATATCTGCCCCTGGGTATGTCTTGCAATTTAAAACCTGATTCCGAAATCTATGTCTTACCATTATAAAATCTATCTGGTATCTCTCGGTGTCTCCTGGTCTCTTCCATGTATACAACCTTCTTTTGTGATTCTTAAACCAGGTGTTTGTTATAACTAAATTATGTTCTGTGCAAAATTCTACCAGTCGGCTTCCTCTTTCATTCCTTTTACCCAGACCATATTCACCTACTATCTTTCCTTCCCTTCCCTGCCCTACTACCGAATTCCAGTCTCCCATAACAATTATGTTTTCCTCTCCCTTAATTGTCTGAATAATTTCCTTTAGCTCCTCATATATTTCTTCGATTTCCTCCTCATCAGCAGAGCTAGTTGGCATATAAACCTATACTACTGTTGTCGGTGTTGGCTTCGTATCTATCTTGACAATGATAATGCGATCACTGAGCTGGTCATAGTAGTTTACCCGCATTCCTATTTTCTTATTCATTATCAATCCTAAAGAAGGTGTTGTTTTTCATTTCATCCTTCAAAACCAAAACCTCATAGCACACTACTGAAAGACAGATTATCTATCATAATCAACCAACCTCTGAGCGGAGCTACGGATTTAAGAGAGAGAGAGATTATAGAGGAAAAATTCCTAGTAGGAAAAATGTGTATAAAAAGTAGATGAAGTGTACTTACCAGGCGAAGGAGCACAGGTAGTGGCAGTAACATAAATAAAACACACACACATAAACTCAAGCTTTTGCAACCATTTGTTGCTTCCTCAGGCAAATAACAGGGAAGGAGAGGGAAAAGGAAAGGCCTACATCATTTCCTTTTCCTTCTCCTTCTTTGCTCTTTGCCTGAGGAAGCAACAAACAGTTGCGAAAGCGTGCGTTTGTGTGTGTGTGTGTGTGTGTGTGTGTGTGTGTGTGTGTGTGTGTTATTTAGGTTACTGTCACTACCTGTGCTTCTTCGCCTGGTAAGTAAACTTCATCTACTTTATATAGGAGACTTTCCTGGTGGGAGAAAAATGTATAAAAATAAAGATCGTTTGACTTACCCAAAGCACAGGGTCGCCGATAGACACAAAAAACACAAATAAAAACACACACAAATAAACAATCATGCTTTCGCAACCATTGGTCACTTTGTCAGGAAAAGTGAAAGGAAGGGGGGGGGGGGGGAGGATGCGGGTTTTAAGGGAGTACAAGAGGGGTCATTCCAATCCCGGGAGTGCAAGGACTTACCTTAGGGGAAAAAAGAGGACGGTAAACAAATAAACACGCACACTCACACAAATATATATTGCTTTCTACAAATGTCTGTCTAGGTGTGTTTGCGTGTATAATATTTATAGAAGGAAACTTTCCTGGTGGAATAAACAAATATAAAAAATAGAAAACAGATGACTTACCCAAAGGACTGGCTCGTCGATAGACTCAAATAAAATAACACACAAACACACATACAAGCTTTTGCAACCGTTGGTCGCTTCTTCAGGATAAGAGGAAAAAAGGGGAGGAGAAAGGGAAGGATATGGTTTTAAGGAAGTGGAAAAGGAGTCATTCCGACCCCAGGAGTGGAAGTACTTACGTTAGGGGGGGGGGGGGGGGAAAAGGGAGGTAAACAAATACACACACACTCACACATATCCAAACGCAATCACCGTTTGGATATGTGTGAGTGTGTGTGTATTTGTTTACCGTCCTTTTTTCCCCTAAGGTAAGTCCTTCCACTCCCGGGATTGGAATGACCCCTCTTCCACTCCCTTAAAACCCACATCCTTCCCTTTTTCCCCTCCTTCCTTTCTCTTTTCCTGATGAAGCGACCAACAGTTGTGAAAGCTTGATTGTTTGTTTGTGTGTGTTTTCATTTGTGTTTTTTGGGTCTATCGGCGAGCCTGTGCTTTGGGTAAGTCAAACGATGTTTATACATACACACACACACACACATATACCAGTATGGCGTCAATTGTTTTGATATTTACGCGTCATTTTGAAATTTGACAGATGTGGCATCCAAAGATGGCTACCCTCACGTGCTTGTCCAAAGGTGACGGGTGGTCTCCTCATCTACAGAAATCTGTGTGGTGTTTTCTTTCCCCCCCCCCCCCCTCCCCCTCTTTCAAAATTTGGTGGTGCACGGATTACTTAAGGGCGCAGATTACTCGAGTATATATAGTTTGGGTCAGGTATGAATACTTAGAGGCAACAGATAAATGTCTTGTGTTTGTCAGATATGAAGGAAGGGTTAGTGAGATTAAATTAAATTTATTCCATGAATGTGATAGTAAGTGTAGCTCAGTGGCTAGTGGTACCAGTGTGGTAGCTCGTGTTTGGTCAAAAGGTTAGCTACCCTTTTTATTAAAAACTGAGTAAAGTTTTATCAATCAAGAATGAACAAACACGATCCCACGTCTGCAAAGAAACAATCTATGAGAAGGGGGGGGGGGGGGGGGGACAGTGGTAAAGTGGCAGACACAAATACCAAAGTTACTGGTTCAGTCCCCAGTCAGTCTTAGAATTTTTGTGTATAACATATCACTTCTGTTGTTGTGAAAAAAATGCTGATTTGTATTTTGGTCCCGAATCCACATTAAACTGTAGGTGCTGCTATAACTGTTCGGGTGAGTCAGTTCAAAGTTCAGAGGAAGCCTGTGACACACCACCTCCAACATGAACAATGTCTAGTAAAGCACTGTGGTGTTCAAACTCAGGTTTGGATTGATGACTGCTTTTTCTTTAAATTGTACTAGTTCAGTAGCTCAAGGTAGGAGTATCATAGTAGATAATGTATTAAAAAAAAAACACAAGTTGGAAATTAAAGCAATATAATTCCTATTTGGATGCACATCAGTCACATTACTCAACTTAGCTGCATGTGCAGTATGGTATCACTCAAAGAATCCAGAGAAAGTGATTAATTGCAAAATAGTTTATATTTTAGAAAAATCTTTAAAAATGCAGACTGTGGCAAAGTTCTACATCTCCATCCATACTCTGCAAGCCACTTCATGTTGTGTGTGGCGGATACTTTGCATACTATTGTGACTAACTCCTATTCCAGTAATGTATGGTTCATGGGAAAAAGATTGGCTGTATGCCTCTGTGTGGGCCAAAATATCCCTAATCTTGTCCTTCCGATCACTTTGTGAGATACACATAGGAGGAAGCAATGTATTGGGTGACTCTTAATGAAACATACACTCTTGGGGTTGGTGCCCATTTTCTTTGAAAGTGAATGTAAGCACAAAAGATGGTGTGAGTGGTATGTGATTTTATTAATTATTAAAAAGAGATAAATTTGATCAAGTACTTCAGAAGAGAAAGCATTAATTTGAAGAAGATGTAACATTTAGTAAAATGAACAGTTTTTGCATATTTCCAGCTAAGGAAAAGCATGACCCTCAAAATAACACACAGAAAAATTGTGACCTTTCAAATTGGTGTCAGGTCTCCAGCCAGATGAAACTAAAATCTTCACATAATATTTCTGCAGTCGACCTGGCTGCCATCATCAAGTGAGAAAGGTTATGTTGCTCTCGCCATGAGTGGTAGAAATTGTGAATGACAGAACATTTATATGCAGCAAACAGGCAAAAAGACATGTGCAAAGTAATTTGCTCATAGCTGCTGCCCCTTGCACAAATGAAGCTGCAGCAGCTCTGTTGGTGAATTCTGTCGAAAACTGCTACATCATTAAAGGTTGTCACCCTTGGCCATCCAAGTCAGATACCGATGTTTCTTCGTATTTAACAATACAGTTTTACTCAGGAGATATTCACTATGTTGATAAATGATATTATCTGCTAGTCTTATTTCAACAGATACTTCTAAAACACAATCCCAGTAACGTGAAGCATTGGCAACTACATGTGTGTCATTGTGTAGCATCCTGTACCGTTCTGCAAGGAAGTGTTCTGCCCCAGCAGATTTATTAGGCTGCAACAATTGCGTATGGTGGTGATGTTCAATACACCTGTCATTGATGGGTAGATCTAGTGCAAGAAATCTTGGCCCCTACCTTCTCAAGTTGGGCGCTGGGCGAGTCCAATTCTTTGTCAGTTGCTTGTTGCCTACTGGTCGCGAGCGCAGTTGACTGCCAACTTAACAAAGTGTACGACCCAACAGGCAATGTGCATCTGAGTCAGCCACCCCTCAGAAACAAAGGAATGGACTCGCCCTGCACACAACTCGAGAATGCGTTTCTGCACACAGGTCATGACTTTTGCGCAAGCTCTACAAATATTTTGGCCAATGTTTTATCGCTCTTGCATGGTGTTTTGTAAATGCCAGGCTTCCTCAGACATAAATCGTCTTTGAGACAAGAAGTGCTCAAACCTTAGCTGGTGGATAAAAAACACATTTTATTTTATTTTTCTTCAAGATTGCACCTATCTTGGCAGACAAGTTCCCAGTATATAGTAGAAAGGCCACAGAACTGAATGTGTCTTCAGCTGGTTTAGGTAGTGGTCCAAACTCAGAAGCACGTCAAATCTCTCTGGCTGGTTAGGTGTTTTGTTTGAACACAACCTTAAGTTGTTGCAGCTTCTGTGACAAGTTCTCAGTATCTGAGATAGCATACGCTGTTTTAAGCAAGGTCCACAGGACTCCTGTACTTTGAAAAGATGGATGACTGCTGGTAACATGTAAATACCGATCAGTATGCATCAGTTTCCTGTAAACTCTGTGTCCAAGAGTTCTGTCATCTTTTTTTATAAACTAACACATCCAAGAAGGGTAACTTCCCCTTCTTTTCAATTTCCATTGTGAATTTTATATTAGGATGCAGACAGTTAAAATGATCCAATAATGGATGCAGAGAATCTGATCCATATGGCCAAATGAGAAACATACGTAAATAAGTAAGCTGGCTTCAAAAAAAGATGTTTTCAGGGCCATTTCCTCAAAGTCCTGCAAAAAAGATTAGTGGTCTTTCTATCATATGCTGGGAACATGTCTGCCAAGATAGGTAGTATCTTGAAGAAAAATGAAAACATACGTGTTTTTCATCTGTCAACTAAGATTAGAGCACTTCATGGCTCTGATAAAGAAGCCTACTGTTTACAAAATACCATGCAGGTGTGGTAAAACATACATTGGCCAAAGTGTTTGTATGGTCAGTGGCAGATCTGTTGAGCATCATTGTCATGCACAATTGTTACAGCCTGATAAATCTGTGGTGGCCAAAACTCTGCCTTGCAGAGGGGCATAGGATGCTATACAATGAGATACAAATAGTTTCCAATGCTTCGCATTACTGGCATTGTGTTTTAAGAGACTCTGTTGAAATAAGACTCTCAGTTAACCAAGATAGTGGATACCTGCTGAGTAAAACATGGAATCATGTATTGTCAGATATGAGAATACATCACCATCTGAGTCGGATGGCCACGAGTGACAATCTTTAATGATATATTGTATTTCTCCAGAGTTCACCACTTCACTCGCACTAGGAAGCAGTAGTTATGAGTAAACACATGTGTAGTTACTTGGTGCATGTGCTTTCATATTGTTCTGTCGTTCATAGTTTCTACCAGTCATGACGAGAGTGGCATAACCTTTCTTAACTGATGATGGCAGCCAAGTGGACCTGGATGGAGACCCAACATGAATTTGAATGTTGATAAGCTGGGAAAGCCTACACAACTTAATTTCAGTATAAAAACACCTCCTCTACTGACAGTTATGTAGCCTACATAGTCACTGAATGCATAGTAAAATATTTTGAATGGTAGAATATCAGCAATTAGAATCAACTGTTGTTTATAAAAGGGATTGAAATGAGTTAATCACAATATTCTAAAAGATAAATATTATAGGATGCATGGTTCAGAGTTTGCCTAGTTTAGGTCCTATTTTGGCCTTTAACACCAATGATCACTGCACAGCTTGTTGCATGAAATAATACTTGTGAGTGAGCTTTGCTTTGTGTGCACACATTGCATGAGGCTAGACACAATGAAGTGAAGTACATATTTCCCATTGTTCTTTTATAGGAAATCTTTGGACGAGACGAATTATAAATACACATTTCTGTTCATTATGAAGCATTTAAATTATCGGAAATGCTACACATTAAATGCAGATTTAAGTATACACAATAAAAGTGAATAAATTATAGTGCTTCCTTGTTCTGAAAAGGAGGAACTAAAAGCAGCAAGGAATTAAAACTTTGTGTTGGTTACATTTTAGAACTATTTTGAAATGGCTCGATGCACAATTCCAAATCACTTGTTTTCCCACATGAAACTATAGTCCAATTGAAATAACTTGATAGTTGACATGTCACATGCTGTATTTGCTTTCCTGCAATAATTTATTGTTTGGCTGATTCATAGGTGCGGCCACATTATTTTGGATTTCATTAAACCAAGAACAATACAAACCTGGCAATGCTAACAAAATACATATGTTTCATACACAGCTGTAACCAAACACTACTTGAGTTAGATCCTTTCGCATAAGTTTCTCTTAGCATTATGTATTCAGTTATTATACTGTAATCACAAAGATTGGCTTACATTACATGTGCTTATGTGAAACCGAATGTTTCAAAAGCTACAATTCATCTTTGTGAGTAGACAGCTGGTAGCGTAAAATTAAAACATTGAACAGTGTTTATTTGGTTTCTCATGCTGATGATTCAAACCTTGCTCAGGGCAATAATTTATTTTTATTTTTAAATGTAACAAAATTAACTAACATTAGAAGGTACAAGTTACACTACTTTCCTCCTGAATGATCCCAGATAACCAAATAATTTATTTTTTTGGGTAATTTAAAAGTTATTTTGTTTGTCTAGGTGGACATGCGGGTAGTTAAACCACAAGTCCCAATGATATTGAACAAAGGGATTTATATATGGAATAATCTTGGTAACAAAAAATCGGAAGTGCGGCAGCCGGAGGTGATGGTTGTATGACTGTTATGTACCTGTGTGATTGCGTGAATGTTCTGTTTTCTGAAGAAGGCAGTGAGGAGCAGTTGCTAGATCTGTTTGCATTAGCCAATCAGAAGTAAGTGTCTGCTTCTCCTGCCAACCAGTTACCTACTGTCGGTTCTCTTGGTTGTTTATAGAAGGGCCAACTGAATGTAAAATATTTTTGAGATTAAACAATCTGAGGTGGTCAACTAATTCAATAATCTGTTGGTTACTTAACTTCTATGTCAACGTCACCATGTCTTTGCTGTCAGTTGTAAACTGTCCTTACTATATTATTAATCTCTATAGAAATGTTTTAGCGGACCATCGATTTCTGCACCAGTACCTTTCCTGACAACTAGACCGGGACGAGTACTCAACTAATGGCAGGAAGAATGAAACAACAAAAGGCGATGAGGTCACAACAGCATATGCATGGAATCACATTTTTCACCATTTCCCAATCACCCGTGTGCTCAGCATGGACAAAAAGCCTTATTATGCCTTATAGTACTGCACCCACTATTTGGCAGTCCTATTGCTTGATGCTGCTTCCTTCATAGAATTCTGTAATTTTTCCATTGACGTGATTGTCATGGCCATGTTGGGGAAATCTTCAGTAGCTTGAAAGTTGTCTAATGTGGCAATATGTAATGCTTGCAAGTTTGCAGAGGTAGTTTGTTCAATGTCCAGATGAACTCCAAGGCCGAGCAGAATGATAAAACTAGTTCTGTAGGAGCGATCAAATGAATATCCAGTTAACATTTTGTCAATGCTGTTAGAGGCATACATAATGGACCATAACTCTTTAAGTCTGCTCCTATCCATGATGAATCAAGTTGCACCCTTGAATGACATAAGTGTGTGGAATCCATCAAGTCTCACTACAACATTTGACAATTCTCCTGTGTTTTCTCTTTCGGCCACAATTTGTGTGGCCTTTGAAAACGAAGTTTGGTCATTATTCCAATGCAGGTGCTTTGCTGTGCAGATGTTTACACTCGTCTACTGCATACTAATTGGCTTCAGACTGAGAGTGTTAATACAGCAGACGTATCATATTCACTCATGTGACTACTTAAGATATGCTTGTACCCACCCCAATTAGGATTTTTGGGTACTCCTAGCCAGGCTCCACACATCCACAAAAAAAAAAAAAAAAAAAAAAAAAAAACAGTAAGGAGATTTTTCTTAATGGATTGTGGATTACACAAGCTACACATATTTTTGATATCCTTCAGTCATCCAACTGATGTTGCCTTTATTTTCACTAAGTTTATGCACATTAACATTGATTTCTCTTACCGAGAAAGTGGCCACATGATTGCTACACACTCACATTATCTCACTATTCTAGTAAAGCGTAAGGTGCTCTTGAGAAAGTATGGAAAAATTTTGTTATAGAATGTGAGTCTGCCTAGTGAACAGTTACACCTTTTGGTAAACAAATTCAGATAACTCCCTTATTATTAATGGCAGGAAAAACGTATTGGTATTATTTTAAAGTTCTAAGAATGTGCTCCATGATTAATGAAAAGAAATTGTCAATTTGTTCCACAATTACCCACTTATTCACCGAGAAAAGTCCAAAAAATGTTTGAAAACATGATATTTTCTCTTTTTTGATTAAAATAACTTGAAAGGAATGATATATATATGTGATTCTGCTACATAAAAATTATTCATCCCTTCCTCTGTAATTTGGTGCAAAAAAGACCTTTTTATGTTAATTCTGTGGGAATTACAGCACAAATTCTTAGGTCTGTCACATTGATGATGTCGTAACTGTGATTCCCAACCCAGAGCTTTGGGACTGGGCCATCAAACTGAGACTATTTCAAAAGGTTTCATCTCTCCCTAATTTTTTCCTATTCAATGCATAAAAGTCCTGGATTGTTACTGCTCTCCCAATATAAGTGATTAATAAAGTGTTTTTCTACCCACTTTCAATGTGTTCTCCTTCTGTAGTGTTGGTAGGAGTAACAGACACGTGCCATCAATATGTTACTAATGTCTGTATATTATGGTACATGTGTTATACATAAAAAAAATTAACAAATTCTGTCTAAATACAGGCAGTAACTGTATAGAAAGATATATTTGTAAAGATATCACAAATGTAAATATTTGTAACATACTTGTTATGATGTTTGCTGCCTGCTTGAATGGAGTATGGAAAGAAAAAAAAAGTATGTAATTTAAAATATTATTGATTTTGTAATAAAGTAGATTAATTTAGTTAAGAAAATTATTTTTCAGAATAAATGATCTTAATATCAGGTGGCTGATAATTATATCAGTTACACACAATGGAGTAGGAAGTTATATGTAATTTGGTCCATAGACAATATGGTATAAAAGTGTTAGAATGTTTTAGGTGTGTGTGTGGGGGAGGGGGGGGGGGGGAGGAATCTTAAGTCACATTGTCATCAATAATCTTACTGTTGTAAGGCTGACTTATTTTGACATAGGGTGTCTGACCTAGGACTTGGTTATGGTCATTCTGGCATATCTCAGGTGGTGTAACAATTATCTTGTTTTAAGAACAACTGATGTAATATAGCTAAACTATAAAATGTTGTAATGATCAACAACATTGAAATATACAGCTAATACCCATTTTGTAACTACTTTTTTTGTAAAAGCAAATGAATGCAGTATATCATCCACTAATTCTAAAACCACATGTTGCATTGGCCACGCATTACATATCTTTTCTTCTCATATACAGAACAATTGAAGTTGGCCTGATATGGGCTGAAATTGATTATCTTTAATAAACAAAATTTGATACAACTCTGTATTTTTGATATGCAGTTTTTAACCTGTCATAAGAGATGTCCAGCACCACCTGATTTATTTGTGGGTATGTATTTACACTTGCAAATAAATTTTGATTATTTAAAATGTTGTTTACTTTCAGCACATTACTAAAAGGTAATCAAATATGCTCACTATATATTTTTCTTTGGCCATAAATAACATTTAGCATTGTTACTTCTTCAATTTCGATACTACACTATGACGTTTTACTTCATGGATGGTAAATCATAACCTCACTTTCACTATTGGCTTTGGGCTAAGCAAGTTGACGTGATGGACAATGTGACTACACTCTATTAAATTACAGGATTACATAAGTTTCACACTGTGACTACACCTTGCTGTGATGGTGCTGTGACATGACGACCAGTGTGAATTTGCCTTTACATTTTTACATTAAATAGCTATATCAAAAATATCATTAAACTTATGAAGTTTCCTGCTCAGATACAGAGTAATTTTGTTGAAAACTACAAATTTTGCATTACTTACTTTCCTACCAGCTTCCTCAATTTCAATCTAACCGATAAGATCTGCTTCTGGATATGTCTTACAGTTTAAAATCTAGTCCAGAACCTATTTCTTTATCATTATAAAATCAATCCAAAACCTTCTGTTGTCTTCTTGTCTCTTCAACTTATACAACTTTCTTTGATGATTCTTAAACCAAGTATTCAAGATGATTGAATTATGCTCTATGCAGATTAGATTAGATTAGTTGGTTTGTTCCATAGATCCATGTTGAGGTGATCCTCGTGGATGTGGAACATGTCTTTTTTTTACAAGTTGATAATATGATATTACTAATACAGGTACATACACTTTTTACAAGCTGATAATATAATAATACTAATAGTATGAATACAGATACGTGAATCATTTGGTTCTATTTAAGAATTCATCAGTGGAGTAGGAGGAGTTGGCCACTAGAAAGCCTTTTAGGCCCCTCTTAAACTGATCTTTATTTGTAGCTAAATTTTTTCTGGTTGTTGGTAAATTATTGAAAATATGTGTTCCTGAGTAGTGGATCCTTTTTGAACTAAAGTAAGTGCTTTTAAGTCCTTGTGTAGATCATTTTTGTTCCTAGTGATGTAGGTATGAACTGAGCTGTTTGTTGGGAAAAGGGATATATTATTTATGACAAATTTCATTAAGTAATAAATATACTGAGAGGCAGTACTTAATATACCCAGTTCTTTGAAGAGGCTTCTGCAGGATGTCCGTGAATTTACACCCAAACAATATGTATTACACGCTTTTGGACTCTGAAAACTTTTCTTTGACTTGAAGAGTTACCCCCAAAATATTATACTGTATGACGTTATGGAATGAAAGTAAGCAAAGTATGCAAGCTTTTTCATTTTTATGTCTCCTATGTCTGATACCACTCATATTGCAAATACAGATTTGTTAAGTCATTTCTGCAGTTCTGTGGTGTGCTCCTCCCAACTGAATTTATTATCAAGCTGTAATGCCAGGAATTTTATAATGTCAACCTCTTATATCTACTCTTTTCGTACTTTATGCATATACTGGATGGGAATCTCTTACATGTTATGAACTGCATGTAGTGAGTCTTTTCAAAGTTTAATGTCAATGAGTTGGCTTTAAATCATTTATTAATGTCAATGAAAATATCATTAGCAGACCTTTCTAAAACTAAGCTCAACGTGCTATGTATTGTAATAGTTGTATCATCTACAAACAAAACGAACTCTGCTTCTGGCAATGTAACTGATGAGAGGTCATTAATGTACACAAAATAAAGCCGTGGCCCTAAGATGGATCCTTGTGGAACACCACATGTAATTTCTTCCCAATCTGATGATGACTGTTGGCTTAATTCACCAGTCTCTTCCACTGACACCCTTTGTTTCCTGTTAGCAAGGTACGACTTAACCATTTTTCAGCAATTCCAGTGACACCACAGAATTCTAATTTACTTAGAAGGATGTTATGGTTCACACAATCAAATGCCTTTGATAAATCACAGAAAATACCTAAATATTATCTAATGAATTAAGTACATTCTCACTGTAGGTGTAAATAGCCTTCTCGATATTCGAACCTTTCAAAATTTCAAACTGTGTTCTAAACAATATGTCATTTGAGGTTAGGTAGTTCAGAAGCTGCTTATACATTAGCTTTCCTAGGATTTTTGAGAATGCCAGTAAAAGTGAAATCAGGTTGTAGTTTGAGGATATTTTTTATCCCCTTTCTTGAACAGAGGTTTAATATCTGCTTACTTTAACCAATCAGGAAATGTTCCAGTTATAAAAGACTGGGTACACAAATAACTTAAAATTGTGCTAAATTCACAAGAGCATGCTTTAATTAACTTTGTTGATATTTTATCGTAATCACTAGAATGCTTTGTTTTTAAAGATTTTATTATGGAAGTTATTTCTTGTAGTGGAGTGAAATATTCATGTTCCTGAAGTTATTTGTAAATGCTAGTTTCAAATATTCAAGGGCACTATTTACTGACCCTGACAATCCTATATTATCAGTAACTAATATAAAGTACTTGTTAAATAGGTTTGCCATACTATGCCCATCAGTTACTAATGTATCATCTACTTTTAATGCCATCTGATCCTGTTCCTTTCTGTTTCTACCAGTCTCCTCTTTCACTATGTCCCATATTGCTTTTATTTTGTTGTCTGATCTTGCTATCTGTTTCTCATAGTGCATTTGTTTAGATGTCTGAATTACTTTTTTAAAATATTTTACAGTATAACTTATATTTAGCTAAGTCATCATCATTTGAACTACTCTTAGCTGATAGATACAGTTTCCTTTTTGTCCTGCATGAAATTTTTATTCCTTGTGTAATCCATGGTTTTATTATAGACTTCTGTATAATTTGATTTACTTTTAGAGGAAAACAGTTTTCAAACAAAATACTGACATTATTAAGGAATATGTTATATTTTTCATTCATACCATGAGCACTATATACATATTTCCAGTTCATATTTTTGAGCAGTTTTGTAAAATTCTCAATTTTTGGTGGATTGACTACTCTCTTGTATGTAGATTTAGCAATCTTCATAATCTGCTTAGAATCTGCACCTAAAAGAAGGAGCTGAATACCATGATCTGAAAGGTGTAAGGTGTCAGCACGACTAATATTTAATAAAATTGTTCTTGTAGGCCCTGTGCTTATTGCACAGCCTTGCAACAGATGGAAATTTAACAACTCTTTCCAGATTCCATCTAAATATGCATACTGATTTTAAATGCCAATGTAAATCTTCAAAACTGTATTTATTATAGTTTATTATACAATCTGTTTATCTGTTTATAGTCTGCCTAGGTGTGTTTGCGTCTGTGTAAATGTATGGGTGTGTGTGTAATTGTTCACCTTCCTTTTCTTCCCCCAAGGTAAGTCTTTCCTCTCCTGGGATTGGAATGGCTCCTTACACCCTTCCTTAAAACCCTCATCATTTCCTTTTCCCTCTTCTTCCCTTCTGCCTGAAGAAGCAACTGGGTTGCGAAAGCTTGCGTTTGTGTGTGTGTGTGTGTGTGTGTGTGTGTATTCGTTTATTTATTTGTGATGCCGTCACACCTGTGCTCCTTCGCCTGGTGAGTAATCTTCGTCTATTTTTTATATATTATAGAGGAAAAAATTCCTAACAGGAAAAATATATATTTAAAAATAGATGAAGTCTCCTTACCAGGCGAAGGAGCACAGGCAGTGATAGTAACAAATAAAAAAACACACACACACACACACACACACACACACACACACACACATATACAAACGCTAGCTTTTGCAGCCTAGCTGCTTCGTCAGGCAGAAGGGAAGGAGAGGGAAAAGGAAATCATAAGGGTTTTAATGGAATGGGCAAAGAGTCATCCCAATCCCGGGACAGGAAAGACTTACCTTGGGGGGAAAAAAGGAGGGTAAACAAATGCACACACACCCACACATTCACACAGACACAAGTACACCTAGGCAGACATACTGTAGAAAGCCTACAGTATGTCTGCCTAGGTGTACTTGTGTCTGTGTGAGTGTGTGGGTGTGTGTGCATTTGTTTACTATCCTTTTTTTCCCCCAAGGTAAGTCTTTCCTGTCCCGGGATTGGGATGACTCCTTGCCCATTCCCTTAAGAAAAGAGGTTTTAGGTAGGGAAGTGGGTGGTTGGCGTGAATGGAAATACTCCATTGCAGTGAGGCCCTGGGCATGTGGGATATTTGTGTATAAGGAAGTGGCGTCAATGGTTACAAGGATGGTTTCTGGAGGTAACAGGCTGAGTAAGGATTTCAGGCGATCGAGGAAGTGGTTGGTATCTTTGATGAAGGATGGGAGACTGCACATAATGGTTTGAAAGTGTTGGTCTATGTAGGCAGAGATTTGTTCTTTGTGGGCTTGGTAACCAGCCACAATCGGCCGGCCTGGATGATTAGGTTTGTGAATCTTAGGAAGTAGGTAGAAGGTAGGGATGCGGGGTGTCGGTGGGGTCATGAGTTTGATGGACTCAGGTGAAAGGTTTTGTAGGGGGCTGTAGTTAAACATGCCTTGGTGCAAGTCTGGGTTATATGGATACTTCCCACCGACACAAACCTTTCAGAACTCCGGAGATGGGAACTTGCCCTTCAGCTTATTCTCTCCTCCAGTTGCCCACCTGGTCTCAACCTCCGCTAATTTCAAATTCCCTCCCACATTCTTTAGCATCTTTGTATCGGTTCTGTGGACAGAGCCTCTGCCTCAAGTGGTATTTCTGTCCAACTTCTTTGCTTTTTACAAATGTCTGTCTAGGTGTGTTTGCGTTTGGATATGTGTGAGGTTGTGCGTATTTGTTTACCTTCCTTTTTTCCCCTAAGGTAAGTCCTTTCACTCCTGGGATTGGTATGACGCCTTTTCCACTTCCTTTAAACCCATATCCTTTCCTTTCTCCTCTCCTTTCTTCCTCCTTTCCTGAAGAAGTGACCAACAGTTGTGAAAGCTTGTATGTGTGTTTGTGTGTGATTTTATTTGTGTCTGTCGACGAGCCTGTCCTTTGGGTCAGTCATCCGTTTTATATGATACGGATATTATAGATGAAAAATTCCTAGCAGGAAAAATTATAGAAGATTACTCACCAGGCGAAGGAGCACAGCTGTGACAGCAGCACAAATAAATAGAAATAGAACACACACAAACGCTAGCTTTTGCAGCCTAGCTGCTTCATCAGGCAGAAGGGAAGGAGAGGGAAAAGGAAATGATGAGGGTTTAACGGAGTGGGTAAGGAGTCATTCCAATCCAGGGAAAGGAAAGACTTATCTTGGGGGGAAAAAAGGAGGGTAAACAAATACATACACACCCACACATTTACACAGGCGCAGATGCAGACTTGCGTCTGTGTAAATGTGTGGGTGTGTGTGTATTTGTTTACCCTCCTTTTTTTTACCCCAAGGTAAGTCTTTCCTTTCCCGGGATTGGAATGACTCCTTACCCACTCCTTTAAAACATAATCATTTCCTTTTCCCTCTTCTTCCCTTCTGCCTGATGACGCAGCTAGGCTGCGAAAGCTAGCGTTTGTGTGTGTGTTCTACTTCTATTTATTTGTGCTGCTGTCCCACCTGTGCTCCTTCACCTGGTGAGTAATCTTCTTATATATATAATACGAATATTAAGACGAAAAATTCCTAGCAGGAAAAATTATTTATAAAAAATAGACGAAGATTACTCACCAGGCGAAGGAGCACAGGTGTGACAGCAGCACAAATAAATAGAAGTAGAACACACACACAAACGCTAGCTAGAACAGAGGCAAAGATGTTAAAGATGGGGGGCGGGAAACCAAATTTAGTGGAGGTTGAGACCAGGTGAGCAACAGGAAGAGAGAATATGCTGAAGGGCTAGTTACCATATCCGGAGTTCTGAAGGATTGGTGTCAGTGGGAAGTATCCAGATAATCCGGACGGATGCCAAGATGTTCTGGCCGTGCACCAAGGCGTATTTAGCCACAGGGGGATCGTTGTTACCAACAAACACTGTCTGCCTGTGTCCATTCATGCGAATGGACTGAAGGACAATGTTACTGACGCAATAAATGTTTACTGGAAGAATGAATAAGAAAATGAGTATTAAAGTCGCCAGCAACCAAGATTTCATTGTTTCTTCCTGTTAAATGATCCTTCTAGATGGTTTAGGAATAAACTATAATTTCCTGCAGGTGCTCGGTAAATAGCTACTATTATATAGCATCTGTTATGGAACTCTACTTCTGTTGTGCAAGCTTCAAAATGCTGCTCCAGACGGAATTTATTTATATCAATACTCCTGAATATATAGCAGTTTTTAATAAATGTGGCAAATCCTCCTCCCCCCCATATTTACTCTACTGAAGTATGAAGCTAAATGAAAACCTGGAATACTTAACATATCAATAAACACACGCTCACACATATCCACATGCAAACACACCTAGGCAGACATTTGTAGAAACCAAAGAAGTTGGACAGAGATACCACTTCAGGCAGAGGCTCTGTCCACAGAACCGAGGCAAAGATGTTAAAGATGGTGGGTGGGAATTAGAATTTAGCGGAGGTGGGTAACGGGAAGAGAGAATGTGTTGAAGGGCAAGTTCCCATCTCCGGAGTCTGAAAGATTGGTGTTGGTGGGAAGTATCCAGATAACCCGGATGGTGTAACACTGTGCCAAGATGTGCTGGCCTTGCACCAAGGCATGTTTAGCCACAGGGTGATCTTCATTCCCAACAAACACTGTCTGCCTGTGACCGTTCATGCAAATGGACAGTTTGTTGCTGGTCATTCCCACATAGAACACTTCACAGTGCAGGCATGTCAGTTGGTAAATCACGTGGGTGCTATCGCAAGTGGCTCTGCCCTTGATCGTGTACACCTTCCGGGTTACGGGACTGGAGTAAGTGGTGGTGGAAGGGTGCATAGGGCAGGTTTTACAACGGGGGCGGTTACAAGTGTAGGGATTGGAAGGGCTCCTTTTCCACTTCCTTAAAACCCGTATCCTTCCCTTTCTCCTCTCCTTCCTTCCTTCCTCTTTTTCCCGAAGAAGCTACCAGTGTTTGCGAAAGCTCGAATGTTTGTGTGTTTTTGTGTGTGTTTTATGTTTCTGTCGACGAGCCTGTACTTTAGGTAAGTCAAAAATCTTTATTTTATACATATTTTTCCCACCAGGAAAGTCTCCTTCTAGAAAATATATATATATATTATAGAGGAAAAATTCCTAAAAGGAAAAATATACGTAAAAAATAGATGAAGTACACTTACCAGGCGAAAGGGCACAGGCAGTAATAGCAACAAATAAACACACAGACACACACACACACAAAAATGCTAGCTTTCGCAGCCTACCTGCTTCATCAGGCAGAAGGGAGGAGAGGGAAAAGGAAATGATGAGGGTTTTAAGGAAGGGGGTAAGGAGCCATTCCAATCCCGGGACAGGAAAGACTTACCTTGGGGGAAAAAATGGAAGGTAAATAAATGCACATACACCCACACATTTACACAGACACAAGTACACTTAGGCAGACATACTGTAGAACTGTCAACTGACAGTTCTACAGTATGTCTGCCTAAGTGTACTTGTGTCTGTGTAAATGTGTGGGTGTATGTGCATTTATTTACCTTCCATTTTTAGGCAGACATACTGTAGAACTGTCAACTGACAGTTCTACAGTATGTCTGCCTAAGTGTACTTGTGTCTGTGTAAATGTGTGGGTGTATGTGCATTTATTTACCTTCCATTTTTTCCCCCAAGGTAAGTCTTTCCTGTCCCGGGATTGGAATGGCTCCTTACCCCCTTCCTTAAAACCCTCATCATTTCCTTTTCCCTCTCCTCCCTTCTGCCTGACGAAGCAGCTAGGCTGCGAAAGCTAGCATTTTTGTGTGTGTGTGTGTCTGTGTGTTTATTTGTTGCTATTACTGCCTGTGCCCTTTCGCCTGGTAAGTGTACTTCATCTATTTTTTACGTATATATATATATATATATATATATATATATATATATATATATATATATATACATACACACACACACACACACACACACACACACACACACACACACACACACACACAAAAGCAAGCTTTGCAACCCAGTTGCTTCTTCAGGCAGAAGGAAAGGAGAGGGAAAAGAAAATGATGAGGGTTTTAAGGAAGGGGATAAGGAGCCATTCCAATCCCAGGAGAGGAAAGACTTACCTTGGGGGAAGAAAAGGTAGGTGAACAAATAAACACACACCCACACATTTACACAGACGCAAACACACCTAGGCAGACATACTACAGAAACCAAAGAAGTTAGACAGAGATGCCACTAGAGGCAGAGGCTCTGTCCAGAGAACGGAGGCAAAGATGTTAAAGATGGGGGGCGGGAAACCAAATTTAGTGGAGGTTGAGACCAGGTGAGCAACAGGAAGAGAGAATATGCTGAAGGGCTAGTTACCATATCCGGAGTTCTGAAGGATTGGTGTCAGTGGGAAGTATCCAGATAATCCGGACGGATGCCAAGATGTGCCAAGATGTTCTGGCCGTGCACCAAGGCGTGTTTAGCCACAGGGGGATCGTCGTTACCAACAAACACTGTCTGCCTGTGTCCATTCATGCGAATGGACTGAAGGACAATGTTACTGACGCAATAAATGTTTACTGGAAGAATGAATAAGAAAATGAGTATTAAAGTCGCCAGCAACCAAGATTTCATTGTTTCTTCCTGTTAAATGATCCAATAGAGCTTCTAGATGGTTTAGGAATAAACTATAATTTCCTGCAGGTGCTCGGTAAATAGCTACTATTATATAGCATCTGTTATGGAACTCTACTTCTGTTGTGCAAGCTTCAAAATGCTGCTCCAGACGGAATTTATTTATATCAATACTCCTGAATATATAGCAGTTTTTAATAAATGTGGCAACTCCTCCTCCCCCCATATTTACTCTACTGAAGTATGAAGCTAAATGAAAACCTGGAATACTTAACATATCAATACCAGTGGTCACATGATGTTCAAGAGGCAAATTATGTCAAGAGGGTTAGAAGACTCTTATTTTATCAATACAAATGAGTAGTTCATCAAGTTTATTTCTGAGTCCTGGGGATGTTCTGATGTAATAAAGATAACTGATATTGCATACTAATGGCAGAACAAAGATTTGCTGGCAGATTCTAAGTACTTTCTGTTAAACATTGTTTGCTATCTCCTGTCTATGTGTTTTCTCAAACTGAGGGCGTTTTCGAAGCTCTCTCAAAACTGGTTTCCCTCCCCCCTCCTCTATCCTAAAAAAGGCATCCCTCTGACACCTGTAACCACTGGTATTTTACCATTTGTGACAGTGCCCCCCCCCCCCCCCCCCCTCCGTAAGTTACTTGCAATGAACCCAGACAGTTTTCCCTTTCCTTTCCTGTTGAGGTGAAGGCCTTGCTTAGTGTAGTCCCACCTACAGATAGCATCCACGGAAATCAAACCAATATGGGACTGCATCTCTGACATGGGCAGCTGTTCCAGCTCCAAGTTCACTCTCCTGACAGAAGAGCTCAAATGAGGTCAATCATGGCGTCTCAAAACAGACACAAATCCCACACTAGTATGCTTTGTTGCTGATGCTATCTTCACCAGGTCACTCTCTATGGAATATTCAGAGTCTTTGTCAATGCTATTTCCTGAACCACCCACCATAAACACAGTATCCTCTACCAAAATTCTACCAGGTGGCTTCCTTTTTACCCCATTCCATGTTGACATACTGTTTTTTTCTTCTATTTCTCTTCTTGCTATCAAATTGTAGTCCCCATCACACATAAAGTTTTCCCCACCCCAGGGGACCCACAGCTCTTTTGTGGGTACATCTGTGGCGCGCACGGGGCCCCGAGCCGAAGCACCCTTTCTTCTGATCCAGGCTGCTTCACTTTCCCTCCCGGTTTATGCCTTCACCCGGAGACAGGCGTCCATTGCGAGTTCAGGTGGTTTCTTGTTATGGTTTCTCTTATTCCTTGGTTTCTTCCTTTCCTAACCTTTGCTTCTGACTTTCGCTCCTTGCTGTACTCTCTTAGCCTTCTTCTCCTCCTCATTAGTCTCCGCTTCGGCGTTTGAGAGACTTCTTTCCTTCTTTCTCTTCACTTCCTCTCTTCTTCTTCTTCTTCTTCTTTCCTCCGTGTGCGTGTCTGAAGGCCGACCCATGCATTATCATGCGTAGCAGGTGACGGGGTAACGCGTAATTCCCCGCCCCGGGTAGACAAGTAGGGCACGTACGTACCCCCTGGTAAAGGCCAAGCCCAGGGAGGGGTGATTACCCGAGCTGGTACTTTCCGAACATGCCAATTGGTCCCTCTGTCCGTTTCTCGGGAGGTGTGACCTGAGGTGTGGACACTCACCTAAGGCAGGTAAGCCCTCGGAGAGGGCCCCCTCTAGGAAGGAGCGCGCCGGTAATCACGGGGTACACTTCCGCAATGACTTCCTTCTCTTCTTCTGTTGACGCAGAAACGAAAGATAGATTCACCTCAGCAAAAGAAAACTTTGCCTAATCTACCGAAATTTCTTGTTGTCTCTCAAACTGACGGTAAAGATTTCACTTCTATAAATCCTTTCGTCATTCAGTAAGGTGTTGATGCAATTGCTGGCCCTGTTAAAACCTGTTCGCGTCAGCGCAATGGCACATTGTTGCTGGAAGCAGACAGTGCCTTCCAGGCCCAAAAACTGATACGGACTACATTGTTACACACATTTCCTGTCAAGGTAGAAGCGCATCGCACGCTCAATTCGTCACGGAAGTAGTTTTTACGAGATCTCTTGACGGGTTGTCTGACGAAGACATACAAACCTATATGTCTGATCAGGGTGTAACAGCCGTGCATAGGGTGTTGAAAAAGGTAGATAACCAGCTGACACCAACTCGCACTGTGTTTTTGACGTTCGACAGAGTTGAACTCCCGTCGAAGGTCAAAGCAGGGTATGAAGTTATCTCCGTCCGCCCTTATGTACCTAACCCAACATGCTGTTTCCAATGCCACAGATACAACCATACTCATCAATCTTGCCCTAATGCAGCAAAAAGTGTCACTTGTGGTAGGGACACCCATGAGGGGGATTGCCCACTTCCATCCCCTCACTGCCTTAATTGCAACGGTGACCATGCGGCTTCCTCTCGAGACTGCCCTGTATATAAGGATGAAAAGGTCATCCAGTAAATTCGGGTTACGGAAAAGGTATCATCATCTGCCGCTCGAAAGTTGTTGGCGAGTCGAAAGCCCACTGTCCTCCCAGCGGGCACATACAGTAAAGTCCTCACCTCCACTCGACCTACTAAGGATGCAGGTACGCAGACCTGTGATTTCACTTTTGCTGACACAGTTGTGCGATCCACCAGCCTGAAGATTGACCGTTCCAGATCCCCGCTTCCTCCTGCTGCTTCTAAAGTTCAGTCTTCTTCAACCTGTAATAAACCACGAGCACCTAAACAAGATGCCCGAACTTTGAAAAAGAACCCGTCCGTGAAGATTTTCTGCATTCTCAGACTTCTCAACTGTCAACTGCCTCTTCTCACAGTCACTCTTCCAACAACAACAAAAAAAAAAAGAGTTCCTCTCCTTCCCCGCCGAGGCGTGATCCATCCGTCTGTGACGGACAGTAGTCAGTAGTCGGCCCCGATCATCTTCTGTCTCGCTGGGACGCACTACTGTTAGCCGGGCAACCAGCATCTTACCGGCGGCGGAAGCTGCCCCTCCTGATAAACTCGGGAAGGTGGCAGATGCGTCATTTGAACCTATGGAACATGACTCTCTGCCTCTAGATGGCGACAGTAGTGCTCCCTCGAAGTCCGGTCCTCAGCGGCCGTCGAGGTGACCCCACCTGTTTGTTCCTTTTTATCTTCCTTTCTTCTCTTATTTTTTATCATGGCGCTCCTTCAATGGAATATTCGCGGCTTTCGTTCCAATCGGGAGGAATTAAAACTACTCCTTCGATTGCACTGCCCGCTTCTAGTTTGTCTCCAAGAAACTAAGTTACGTCCAAGTGATCGTGCAGACTTACCCCACTACACTTGTGAGCGTTTCGACCTGCCATCTGTGGAAGGTACCCCAGCCCATGGAGGGTTTCTGATGCTCATTCGGGACGACGTCTATCACCATCCCATTACATTGCATACTCACCTACAGGCAGTTGCCATCCGCATCACTCTATCCACCTTTTCCTTTTCCCTCTGTAATATCTATTTGCCATTGTCATCTGCCCTTACTAGGGCAGATGTGCTATACCTCGTTGACCAGCTCCCTTCACCTTTCGTGTTGGTAGGCGACTTTAATGCCCACCACCCCCTATGGGGCTCTCGATCACCTTGTCCGAGAGGCTCCCTTTTGGTGGACCTCCTCAAACACCTCAATCTTGGCTGCCTCAACACCGGTGCACCGACCTTCCTTTCTGACACAACACATACTTATTCCCATATAGATCTGTCGGTTTGAGTGGTATGCACTTTCTGACACGTACTTGTGTGACCATTTCCCTTGTGTCATCCTCTTTCTGCATCATTCCCCATCTCCTCGTCCCACCAGTTGGAACATTTCTAAAGCTGACTGCGGGCTTTATTCTTCCATGGTTGTTTTTCACGATCAGAATTTTCCCAGCTGTGACAGTCAGGTTGAATACCTCACAGAGGTTGTTCTCACAGCCGCCGAATATTCCATACCTCATACATCCTCTTCTCCCCGTCGTGTCCCGGTCCCTTGGTGGACTGCAGCCTGCCGTGACGCTCTAAGAGTCCGGTGACGTGCTTTACGCACCTTCCATCTCCACCCAACGTTGGAGAATTGTATAAATTATAAACGACTGTGAGCGCACTGTCGTCGTGTTATCAATGACAGCAGAAAAGCTTGCTGGACCGGTTTTTCTAGTTCTTTTAACCGTTTTACTCCCTCCATGGTTGTTTGGGGTGGTCTACGCCGTTTATCCAGCATCAAGGTCCACTCCCCGTTCTCTGGCCTGACCATCGAGAACGCAGTCCTTGTGGACCCCGTTGATGTTTCCAACGCACTGGGCCGGTTCTTTGCGGTGGTTTCGAGCTCTGCCCATTACCACCCTGCCTTCCTCCCTCGCAAACAGGCAGAGGAGGCACGGCCGCCTTCTTTCCACTCATTTAATCGTGAAAGTTATAATGTCTCCTTCACCATGCAGGAGCTAGACTGTGCTCTCGCCCTGTCCCGATCTTCTGCTCCCGGCCCCGATTCCATCCATATTGAGATGCTGAAGGACCTCTCTCCTGCGGGTAAGTGTTTCCTTCTTAGTACTTATAATCGCATATGGACTGAAGGTCATGTTCCCACAACTTGGAATGAAACCATTGTTGTCCCCATCCCCAAACCAGGGAAGTACAAACATTTTCCTTCCAGTTATCGCCCCATTTCTCTGACGAGCTGCGTCTGTAAGGTGATGGAACGCATGGTTAACGCTCGGTTAGTCTAGCTCCTCGAATCTCGCTGCCTCCTAATAAATGTCCAATGCGGTTTTCGTCGACACCGCTCTGTTGCTGATCACCTCGTCGACCTTCATTATGAAGAACTTTTTAAAGAAGCGTCAAACAGTAGCAGTGTTCTTCGACTTAGAGAAGGCATACGTTACCTGTTGGAGAGCGGGCATTCTCCGCAAATTGCACACATGGGGCCTTCGTGGCCGCCTCCCTCATTTTACTCAAGCGTTTTTGGCGGATCACAAATTCCGGGTACGGGTGGGCTCTATTTTGTCAGACACATTTCGCCAGGAGAATGGGGTGCCACAGGGCTCCGTCTTGAGTTTGGCTCTCTTTGCCACCGAAATCAATCCGATCGTAGATTGCCTTTCTGCCGACGTTTCCGGATCCCTTTTTGTAGACGATTTCGCAATTTATTGCAGTGCCCAGCGGACGTGTCTCCTGGAGCGTCGTCTTCAACGCTGTCTTGACCGTCTATATTCCTGGAGCATCGCGATCGGCTTCTGATTCTCCACTGAGAAAACGGTATGTATAAACTTTTGGAGATACAAGGAATTTTTTCCACCATCTCTCCGTCTCGGCCCGGTTGCTCTCCCATTCGTGGAGACAACAAAATTCTTGGGGCTAATGTTGGATCGGAAACTTTGCTGGTCCACACACGTGTCCTACCTGGCTGCCTGTTGTGCCCGATCCCTTAATGTTCTTTGTGTCCTCAGTGGCACGTCATGGGGAGCAGATCGTACCGTCCTGCTTCACCTTTACCAGGCCATTGTTCAGTCAAAGCTCGACTACGGAAGCCTTGTATACTCTTCTGCACGGCCGTCGATTCTCCGCTGTCTCAACTCTATTCACCATCGGGGATTACGTCTGGTGACCGGTGCATTTTATACCAGCCCTGTTGAAAGTCTGTATGCCGAGGCTGCTGTATTAACCATGACCACTCGGTGTGACATACTCTTGTGTCGGTACACATGACGACTGCGGTCGATGCCCAACCGTCCATCTTAGCAATTATTTTTTGACGACTCACTCGATCGCCAATATCAGTTTTCTGCGATTGCCTTGCTTCCACCTGGAGTTCGGTTTCGCCGCCTGCTTCAGCGGCTCGATTTTACCCTTCCTTCCACCTATCGGTTGAGCGACAGCCCATTGCCACCGTGGCATCAGGCCCAGGTTCACATTCACCTTGACCTTAGTTCGCTCCCCAAGTAGAGCACACCGGATTTGGTATACCGCTCGAGGCTTGTCGAACTCCGTTCGCGGTTCAATAATGCCATATTTATTTACACTGATGGTTCCAAGAGCACTGATGGTGTCGGATCTGCCTTCGTTGTCGGGGACAACCGTTTCCAATACAAGCTCCCTGACCGGTGCTCGAATTTCACGGCTGAGCTTTTTGCCCTCCACCAGGCTGTTTTATATACCTGCCGCTGCCGCCATCCTTTTTATGCCATCTGTTCGGACTCCCTTAGTGCCCTGCAAAGTCCCCTTTCTCGACCCATCCTCTCGTGTATCGGATCCAACGCTCCCTCCAGTTGCTAGCAGATGACAGCTGTCACGTTTCTTTCCTGTGGGTCCCTGGCCACGTGGGTGTGCCCGGGAATGAGACCGCCGACATAGCAGCCAAGGCAGCAGCTCTTTTGCCTCGCATGGCTACCTTTTGCGTCCCATCGGACGATGTTCAACGGGCTCTTCACCGGAGTATCGTGTCATCCTGGCACAGTGCCTGGTTCTCACTGTACAAAATTAATTGAGAACTGTAAAACTGATCCCGACCGCTTGGAGGACCTCCTCACGCTCCTCTCGGCGAGAGGAGGTCATCCTGGCCCAGTTACGGATCGGTCACTGCCATTTCAGCCACCGTCATTTGCTAACCAGCGATCCTGCACCGCTGTGGTCCTGCGGTGAATTGCTGACGGTGTGACATGTTTTACTGTCTTGTGTTAATTTTAATCATCTCCGTGTAGCCCTTCACTTTCCGTCTACTCTGGAGGAAATTTTAGCTGATGACACACGAGCAACTGCTCGAGTTTTGGGTTTTATCAACTTGGCCAATTTATCAAAGGATATTTAACCTTTTAATTGTTTTTTTTTTAATCTTTCTTTTTATCCTACTCTTGATATTCTAACTGGCATGCAGTATTTTTTTTTTTTTTAGATCTAGCGAATTTCTGTTCTTGTCTGGGCGCTAATGATCTTAGCAGTTGTGCGCCCTAAAACCACAAAATAATAAAAACAACAACAACAACAACAATCAAGTTTTCATCTTGCTTAACTGTCTGAATAATTTCTTTTAACTCCTCTAAAGGTGCAGAGCTAGTTGGCAATGTTTATAGTCTGGTGGACATTGGCGCTGTGTCTGTTTTGCCTGCAGTAATGTATTTACTATGCTGTTCATATTAGCTGACTCACATTCTTGTTTCTTATTCATTATTAGACATAATCCTGCTTTATACAAAACTAAAGTTTGTTCAAATCTTTGTATATCTATTGGACCAAACTGCGTGGTCATCTGTCCGTAGCTTACAAACTACTTAACTAAGGTAAACTAACCTAAGGACAACACACACACACACACACACACACACACCCTAGGGAGGACCAAACCTTTGATGACGAGGAACAGCGCGCTCCGCAGCGAGGTGCCTTAGACCGCTCGGCTACTCCACCGTGGCTATGCATAACTGATTTCGTATTTGTCACCCTGTAGTCACCTGACCTGAAGTCCTTTTCATCCTCCCACTGAACCTCACTATCCCCACTATATTTGTTTAAGTTTTCTAGCTTGCCTACATGATTAAAGGCTCTAACATTCCATGCTCTTATCTGTAGAATGCCTGTTTTTTCCCTTCCTGATGACATCATCCTCCTGAATAGTACTCGCACAGAGATCCAAATGGGGGACCAGATTGTCATCGGAATATTTTACCCAAGAGGATGCCGTCGTCATGTATTGATGCAATAGAGCTGCATGTCCTCAGGAGAAGAAACAAATGCATTTTCCCCTTGTTTACAGCAGTTCACAGTAATTGTATGGCAACAACATGTATCAATATTACAAAAAACAGTCTTGATCGCGGAAATTAACAGTTTATATTTACCAGTTTCGACCTGATGTAGGTCATCTTCGGAATTACAAGTAGCCCATTTGGCCAGTGCTGCAGTTGACTGGGCTGGGCTGACCTGGGCTTTTCTGCTGCCAGCAGTTACCTGCCAGCAGCCCAGCCCAGCCGAGTGCAGCACTGGCCACATGGGCTACTTGTAATTCCGAAGATGACCTACATCAGGTCGAAACCGGTAAATAGAAACTGTTAATTTCTGCGATCAAGACTGTTTTTTGTAATATTGATCATACCAAATAGATCGCTGTTTTTCTCCTCTGACAATATTGTCAAAATTAACAACATGTATGCTGAAGTTATAAGACCAGATTAGTAAGTCATCCAGGATGTTGCCCCAGCAACTACTGAAAAGGTTGCTACCGCTGCTGCTCTTTAGGAGCCATACATGTGTTTGGCCTCTCTTCAGACATCCTTCCATTGTGGAGGTCCAGCCATCTGTATCATCATAGTACACAAGACACTCCACTTTGTCATTTGAAAAATATCCACTTACACAAGCCGTGCACAAAATCTGTGGAATGTGTCACACTGCATTTTTTACTTCACACTTGCTATACACAATTCAGTTTGTGCTTAGTCTAATAGCTGTGGTTGTAGATGCCTTGTTTAAGTTTCGCGAGGTGTTCAGTGCTGTTCTGCACATCATCTAATGAACAGACTATGAACTTACAGAATATCAGAACATCTGTGTGATTAGATTGAGAAGTTTGTAGTAAATATAACACAGCAAGTTACTCAATAAAGGAAAGTCTTAAATGTGAAAGTGATTTCTGGCATTTCCAAATGGAATCTTAGAGGACCATTCCTTTCAACAATATACATATATGAATTAGTTGGTAACTTTGGAAGTTCTATGAGGCTTTTCATGGATGACGCTGTAGTAAATTGAGAATTAGCTCTGGTGGAAAAGAATAGTGAAATGCAGGGTGATCTGCAGCATATTGACACTTGGTGCAGGCAGTGCCAATTGACCCAACATAAACAAATGTAACATTATATAAATAAACATAAAGAAATATATTACTCATAATTGCAAAACAGGCACTGGAAGCTGTAACTTCCATAATGTGTCTGGGAGGGTGTATAAGGAACAATTGTAAGTGGAACAAACACAAATTTAATAATAAGAAAGATTCCAGACAGATACAGTGGAAGAATATTGAAGTAGTGTAGTCCTTCAAGAAAGATGTGACTGACAAAACAGCCATTTGATCAATATCTGAATATTACTCATCAGTGTTGGATCTGTATAAGATAAGGAAACAGAGGTGGTCTGAAGGAGAGTAGCACACTTTGTTACAGGTTTATTTAGTAATTGCAAAAGTGTCATGGAGATAATCAGCACAATCCAATGGTAGAAGCTGCAATACAGACATCTGTAATATATGCGTAATTCCATGAATGTGTGTGTTTTTTTCTGATGATTTTCTTTAGTTTGTGTAATTGTGATTGTCTATTTTACCTGACCATCTATGAGTCAGCAATTATATTTATAATCAGTTGTTTTCTGTCCTCTATTATTCTCATTGATAAGTCAGTTAGACATAATTGAAGCACACATGACCACTATTTATGGCCGCTATGCAAGTCATTTGTTAAAATGAAACATAAAACTTTTGTCGGATTTTGACTGCATGAAAAATCATTAAATAGACAAGAATGGAAAAACAATAAATGCGGTACTTCTAAAATCTTGGCTGAATTTAGTTTTTTTACTGCCAAGATAAGTAGCTAGAACATCTCTCATTGAACAAAACTATATCTTTCACACATTAACATTTCACAATTTATTTTTCTACGTGTATGTAGATACAGAAATGTGCATCTTGTTGGCATTAGAAGTTGATAACTTACAGCAGTCTGGTACATGCACATATAACAGAGTATTTAATGCAGATTTATTAACAACTTCTTAAACAAGAACCGTAGAACTGAAATTTCCATAACCCTTAACAATTGTTTTATTTTATTTGGCATCAGCTGTAATGCTTTCATTCATTATTGATATATTGGATATTGTATTATCAACAATTTCATATTTTGAGTAATGCATCTGAAACTTGCAGTTGATGTCATATATTCTGTGAATATTAAATAATAACAGCTGCAGGATCAGTAGTGACGTCTGCTCCTTCGGAACAGACGCCATATGTATATATATAATATGCCGGTGACGGGCAATGATCCCATCGTTAGTGGGGAGGGGTGGGCAAGTTGGAAAGCCCTTACTCTTACGGGAATTAGTTAAACTACGAGTTTGAGTACTATGGGCAGGGCGAAGCTGGGAATTTGTATCTGACGGGAGGCGTGCATGGGTAGTCCTTGCAGGTGCGGTGATCACTGTGTCCCCAGTGGTGTAGGGGTCAGCGCAACTGCCTAGAAAGCAGGAGACCCGGGTTCGAATCCCGGCTGGGTACACATTTTCAGCTTTGCCCAATCGCAGTTGATGTCATATATTCTGTGAATATTAAATAATAACAGCTGCAGGATCAGTAGTGACGTCTGCTCCTTCGGAACAGACGCCATATGTATATATTCTGAAATTAACTCCATGCAGATGCTGAAAAATGCATATTACAGATAAACAAGGGAATAGTTTCAGTGATCTCTGGAGCAGTCTTGTTGACTTATGTACATCAATTACCACAGGTAAGTTTAAAAACATATATCACAGAACACGTTTTATGTGTATGTACTTAAATTTTGCATACAAATTGGGTGTTTTGTTGCAAAATTCCTCCATCACACAGTCAAAACTTGGAAGACATATTTTACCCCTCACTGCTGCTGGATTAGGTACTGAATGGTGTTCTTAGGTTTATTTTTGTTGAAGACTTAATAACATTCAAACTTATAGTTTGAAACTACATAGATCTATTCAATTATAACTGAAGTAAGATATCTGGAGCTATTGTCAACCTACAACAACAAAGCATATTAAACCCAGAAACTTCCATTCTGAGAAACAAGATACTGCAAAAGAAATTTATGGCTGACTGGTTTAAATTTTGTGTATTTTAGAAACTGGAATTTCCTTAATTATTGCTCAAGTTATGATATAAAAATGAGGAACAAATAGTGTTTCCTAGCTTACATTCTGCTTCTAAGATGTGAAAGGATTTCTATTCTAAGTAAATGATATTTGTACCTTTCTTTATTTTGCATTTTTAAATTAATTTTAGGAACTTTTATTAATATTTCACAGATTTTGTTGTTGTTGTAACTGAAATTGTATTGGTCCAAGCAAATTTGTGCAAATATATGAACTCTGTACAAAGAGTATTAGTAAACATTTGCCACAGAGCCTGTCGTTTTCTTCATAATCCCTTCAGAAATGCATATAACTTGCACAAATAAAATAATTGTTAGTGGTTATGGATACTTCATGTAAATATTTACAAACTTAACTGTCATAAAACTATGATTGTATAAATCTAACATGTTCTGGTTTCAGAAATCGGTGTTCCAAATTTTATGATACACAAATGAATAACAGGACTGATAAACTTCTATAAGACAGCAACAAAAGTTTAACATACATATTTGAAATACAATAGTTACCAAACAGTTTTTGCTACGTTTGGATGTTTCATACATTTTTTTCATCTTGGAAATACTACCAGTATTTCCAATTTGCACATTATATAAATTATATTTATTATTATAAAATGTAATAGATTGTAAAACAATTAACTCCAGCAGAAATAACATTGCTTATGTTAAAATGAATTCACGAAAACAAAAACAAAAAAATATATATACTCAGTTTTATTTGTATGGTTATTTGTGATGTTCAAACCATCATAGTTTTATTTTCTGGGAATGCTATGTACTTGACAGAAGAATGTTGTTTAAGTGTCACTCACACAATAGAGGATCATAACTAGATACTTCTTGAAGTAACAGTTAATGTGTGCAATTATGAACAGCTGCCAACACACATTAAACAATCTAATTGCACACCAGGAAGGGAAAATAAGTATGCAGATGATTATATAGTTTTCACAGTTACAGTTTTGAATAAATGCTTTATGAAGTTCTTTTCATGTCAGATTTATATTCATCTTAAGCTTAAAAATGTGACTTGGCAAGAACTGCATGAAACATTAATTCAAGTATGTGTTTTAGCTCTTCAAGACCAGAGTGCCTGCTTTCTTCAGGAACTTTCATTGCATCAATATTTGGATTGAAAAGCAGGCCTGTAAATTTGATTCTGTATGATCACATAATATTACGACTTTATCTGTATGACATGTTTAGTGTTACGTAAAACCACAACAATAGTTACAGCATGGCCATTGAATTATTAATTTTAGCTGGGATAAAAGAGCAATTAGATGACACAATAACATGTCACTCAAATGTTCTGTTATTGTTTCTGTGATTCAAATGTTGTATAGAACTGTGTGATGTATCATAAATCAGCAGATATGGTAAATATACGTTATAATAAATGTCAGTCCTGCCATGATATATACTGTGTGTGTGTGTGTAAAATACTGTTGCTGATCTGTTTTACATTTAAATTTTCATGTTCATCATAATGTGATGCACATTCTGTATCCCAAATATGAGAGACAATATTTTACTCTCCATGTAAATATAACTACAATGGGATCTTCATAACAGATAAAGCTGCAAATTTTAAATATGATGGTTACAGTTTCTTTTTGTTTGTGTGGGGAAAAAAAGAAAGAAAACATTCCTTATACAGTTGGCATACACTATATATAATGTAGACTTAGTTTGTTTCTATTATCTTTGTGCTTAGTAATGTCACATATGCACTACCAAGTGCTAAGAGTTGCTGAAGCTACCACACAAACATATGCATGCTGCTATGTGTTTAAACTTCTGAATGAATGGTTCATAAATACATTTGTGGAATCAACTACCTTCATGATGAATTTATTGAAATGTGTGAAAATATAAATAAAAGTCTTGAATCAGTCAGCATGAAGATTATGATAGAACCACAAGTAATGGGAAGTTCATAATTAAAGCAGCCATTTTGTCAATTAAGTCATTCAGAAGTATTTTATTTCTCCTAGTTCTAATTGCCTGGCTGATATTACACTACTTAGTAGCAGCAGTGATGTAAGCAGGAGAACTACCAAATCCATAATGATAATTTGGTGCTACAACTTGCAGACAGTATGACAGCACATACAGTAATAAATCTATATTATTGGTAAATATATCATCATCTAACCGTGTACATTTATTGTAAACTGTAAAGGATTTGGATTGCACCCCTAAAGTAACATTCCCAAATTAATACACTGTATACGATGACAACAATTTTTAGTACTACACAAACCCATAATTCTTGGTTATTGAGTATATTTTTATCTGAAACTGTTTTGAGATATAACTTGCAAGGAACTATTTTTAAAGCAACTGTTCTGTTTAATGTTGCTACTGTAGAAATCCGTATCATACTGTAATAGCAAATATTTATTTGTTAATGTCATTCTAGGTAGTTCACCTTTTTATGAAATAATATATACTGTCAGTGGTTAGGAAGCAATACATGTTGAGACTACTCTTTGCATGTTTGTTGCTTTTAATAACATACTATCTTCTAAATGTTAATATAAATCATTACACAGTTAAGTCTCTTTTACCTTAAAAAATGGCACTTACAAGTCCCTGAGAAATTATGTCCCTTCATTTTGACACCCAGTGGTATCTCAAGCCACATGGCCATTATATTGGAGTTAGTTTATTGGACAGTGTAGTATGTGTATATCAACTGACATTTTGATTTTATAGTAAGTTGACATTTGTACTATTTTCAAGAATTTGAGAAAAATACAATGGGTGGCAGATGAATAGTGAAAAAATAGGGTTGATGTGTAAAGATTTGTGTAATAAGCTTAATGTATGGGCAAACATCTGCCTTCATTTGAAAACTTGGTATGGGGAACTGATGTAAAAAAAGAACATTTGCTTTATAAGTGTGTCCTTATCCAATGAGTTTCCCTACAAGTTTCACCAACTGTATGTCAGTCATGTAATTCTTTTTGCAGAATGCTAAACCTACCAGAAGTTATGTTCATGATAGAATACACCAAACACAAAGTTAGTAACCATAATTTTGAAATTATTTCAATGGTACAGAACGATAGTGAATCCAGACTTTGGTCTGGGGGAGCGGGGTGAGGCTGAGCTAATAGATATTTTGTTTTACTGTGTTATGTCCAAACCCTCAGGACTACACCTGTTTTCTACAAAAAAGGGAGAGACTCACAAGTGACTCATGTTACATAAGCACAGGAATATTAAACCTTGAAATGAAAGCATTCTACATCTCCAAAGAAAGTAGAGTTTCAGCAAATAGCTTCAGGCTGAAAAACATGAGCCCTGTGTTACAATAAAAATACAAGGGCCTGTAGCTTAAAGTCTGCCTCAGGATGACTTACTTCTGAGAACTTAAGAGTCAAACAATAAAATACAAGATGTGGTAAGAGCTTTAAAGGAATTTGTTCGCTTCACGACAATCTCCATAGACACATGTCTCAAACACAAGCCCTCAGCATCTTCTACAGCTGAGAGCAATTTGATCAATGTCTGTAAAACTCTGATATAGCATCCAGTGTACCACTAACTGAAGAAGTAGGGAGAACAAGTAGAAAGACTGGAACCACTGGGCTGTTGAATTAGAGGAGGACTGTAAAGAATTTGGGATCAGTGTAGACAGGAAAGAAAATTTGAGAAGCTAGTACATGCTAACCAACATTTAAGAGATCTATGACAGAGAAGGATGCAGCAAGGAGATTACTGAAGATCCTAGTAAAAGAAAAGATTAAGAGATTCTGGGTTTTAGAGACACTGATAGAGGAAGGAAAAGAAGAAGAAAAAAAGACCCTAACATTTATGAAAATTCTATTGAAGACTAGATTCAAGTTAGACTTTTGTTGTTTAATGTAAAAATTTCATTTGCTTAAAAAACATATTATTACATGACACATCAGTTCTGATTTCAAGTTCTAATAACATACAGACAATAAACCCCACTGAAGTCCCCACTGAGGCCTTTTTGGTGGGATTAGTATAAAGTGTAAAGCCATGAGATATGGGTATAAGCTCAGGTGGAAAGGATGGTGAGACATAAAGGTCAAAATAGATGCAGATGCGATGCTCTCTGTAATAAGCATGGTTTGCAAAGAAAGTGCAAACTGGTTAGCTAACTATTGGATGGAACACACTCACAATAAAATATTATACTACAAGAAAATAAACTGCTGCAGACAGCTGAAATGTGTGAAAGATTTTGAAGGAAAAAAGCTACCAAAACAAATCATTAAACAATGGAAAGTCTAAGAAGGATTACAACAATATTTCAGAAAGGGTAGAGCTACTCATCAAACAGATGCCACAATGAGTTGAAGAAACACACACTTAGAAGGTTTCGTGATAATTGTGGCCCATAGAGCTTTTCTTGGAAATACACACACATACACATATGTTGCCACTGTCTTCAATGATAGTGGTCATATGTGAGAGAGACAGATAAGTCCCCATGGACTGGAAGTTGAGAATTATTGAGAAGTCTTTCCAGTGTACTTTTTTCATATTCATCGTGATGTCTGTGTAGCGAGTAGCAATATATGCTTTTCCAAGCAAATGACTGTAATATGTGACAAATACAGAACCAACAAACTCACTATGAATGACATAAACCTGTGGCATGAATGCTTCTGCTTTTAGTACTGATGGTATCAGGGTTTAGGGAAGGGTTATGTAGTTGCCATTCTTAATCCTCTTTAAGGTACCATGATCTGTGTAAATAATGGTATATTTAATGGTATACTATTGCTTGATTGTGTAGAGTTTTAAAGTGGCCTAGTATTTTACAAAATAGTGGAACTATTTATCTGGTATGTACTAAGGTATATTGTGGAAAGGGAGGCTGTTTGTGTAAATGGTTTTGAGTCTTTACTGATCCCAGAAAGAAGACAACTAATATAAATTCTCTAATTCATAGATTAATGCACATAGGATATTTCTGAACTTCAAGATTATGTTATTTTAAAATTTAGAATCAGTGGGTATCCATTTTTCATATAGAAGCCAGAGGAGCCAAAACTTGGAGAGAATTACAATTTTTATGCTCACCATTATTCTACTATGTACAGAAGGGAGCTATCATATTACACATTGACAGGAACAGTGACACAATTAAAAAATGTAATACTTGAAAATGCAACACAGTCTTGCTGTGTGACAACATGAATTTTCTACAACAAAATTGACACTATTTTCATTGAGTGAACAAACTATGAAATAGAAATGTGATTTTTTTCACCAATATTGGGGCGCTTTAGTAATATTTTTCACTGACAGAAACTCTAATTTATGCTTTTTGACTGCTATCACTTTGCTTGCCAGGATACAATATGGTCTGTGGCTGTTCTGGAATAGAAATTAAACTGTTAAAAAGAGAGGCAAGCCACAGTTTTCAATGATAAACATGTTTTAGAAATCTAAACCATGTGTTTACAAAACAATGTGCTTACCACATCAGTTGCTTGGAACACACAATCTGAGTGTCAGCTTCACTGATCACGACAGAGAACAAATGTCTTTTTAAAAATGTGTCTGGTTACACCATTTTAAACTTACACACTGTATTCCTTTTACATTTTTTAACTCTTTCTCACCTACAGCATGTTAATATTCATTAAGCCCCATCCACTCTTTATCTATCAATCACTTTTTGTGTCAGAATTTGTCATTGCATATTATCAGTATTTAAAAGAGTCCAACTTATGAAAATGTGAAGTTTAATTCTTTTTCTGCTGTTGTAAATAACTGAAGCAGCAGCAACAGTAGTAGTTCCATTACAAACACTTTTGTTAGTATATGACAGTAACATGTACCAGACTTACATTTCTTGATATTTATCCTCAAAGAATAATGTGGAAAATGATAGTGTGATGGGAAAATGCACATGAACATAGAAAGCTTTCAATATTTGATTGTAGCAGTGATAGGAAAACTTCGCCGCATTCCTAAACACTTATCTTGGTCGATGAACAATGAATTTACTTTGATCTGCAAGTCTGACTCAAGACCAGCACGTGTTCGGAGTAATTGCTGATGCTGAGCTTCAGCTTCTTGCAGTTTGCGGTGGAGCTGGTCTAAGCTTTCACCTAGTTCACTCACTTCTTGTACAAGTCTGGAAAAACCACATATTTAAATAAGACTCTCATGACAGTAAGTACAAAAATTATAACAGAAAGCGTTACCAGTATAATAAGTATTTCAGCTTGCTTATAAGTTTGAGTGCATGTTTAGTCAGCATCTAAATTCAAAACGGTTCTATATAAAGAATTACCTCTGCTGGGCAGGGTCACGGCAAAGTTCCCCATCTCTTCTGTGAGTACGAGCCTCTAATCGGGTATGAGCAACTTTCATGGGGTTGCTCTTATCCATGATAGCCTTACGCAACATATCCATATGCTTTTCAACATCAAATATTTCTTGCTGTACCTGTAAATGTTATTAATCACAATCAGAAGGTTATATTCATGTTGATTTGTACAGCTTATAGAGCAACGGTGGAGATAATTAGCCAGAAAGCTTAATTCTCCCTTCTAGCAATCGAAGAGAATGGAAATCAACCAAAAAATATTGTAGTAGCTAGACTGGATGTTGAACTGGTAGCCTGTGTACTGTAATAATAAAAAATGTACCAAGCCTTAATAATTAACAAATCAAAGCTTATAATTCAAATATAAAAAATAAAAACATTCAGTGTAGCATACTGAAGAAGATGTGCTCCTAGGAACAAATACTTTTTACAACCAAGAATAAAATTAGACAAATGTTGTTGAATAAATACTGCCCTTATCATTGTTATTAACACTACATATGGTCTTCCATATATTATAAAATGATGTGACAAAAGTCATGGGATACTCCAGTCATGAAAGGATGTGAAAGGATTTCCACTGTTATTCTGACCAGACAATGGGAATTATCAGACTTTCAAAACGGAATGGAAGATGGACCTGTAGGCATTTTAGAAATCATTATTCCAAGATCCACAGTGTTAAAGTGCAGCAAGAATAGCAATTTTAGGCATTACTTGATAATGCTATGGCTGATGGTCACACTTAATGACAGAACAGTGGCATTTGCATAGAGTTGTCAGTGCTAACAGAAAATCAGAACTTCATGGAACAACCACAGAAATGATGTGGGGTGTATGATAAATGTATCCATTAGGACAATGTGGCGCAATTTCGTATTAAAGGACTATGGCAGCAAACAACTGACTTGACTGCCTTTAGTAGCAACACAACATGACTTGCAGTGCCTCTACTGGCCTTGTGGCCAATCATTTGGACCTTAGACGAATGAAAAACTATGGATTAGTCAGATGAGTCCTGATTTCAGGTAGTAAAAGCTGAATTAGAGTATGGTACAGACCCACAAAGTCATGGACCGAAGTTGTCAACAAGGCTTTACATAAGCTGGTGTTGGCTCCATCATGATGTAGGCTGTTTTTACATGAAATTGACTGAATCCTATGTTTCAACTGAACTGGTAACTGACTGAGAATGGTTATGTGTGGCTACTAGAAGACCATTTTTAGCCATGAATGGAATTTTTATGGATGAGAAAACACCATGTTAATGGATCATAAATGTCCACAGTTGCTTTGAAAAATGTTCTGGACAGTTCAAGATAATGTTTTTTTGTCACCCAGTTTGCTCAAAATGAATTGCATCAAACATTAATGGTACATAATCAAATCAGTTTGTAAATAAAATCCTGCACTAAGAATACCTTCACAATTATAGATGGATATAGAGCCAGCATATCACATTATTCCTGCAGCACATTTCCAATACTTGTCGAGTCCATGCCATGGCAATGTGCTGCACTCTGCTGAACAAAATGAGATCTTAGTATGGTAACACATCATTTTTTTTATTTATTCAATTTATAGCTTTTCTTAAGTGTTTCCTATACGTTTTACTGTGTCCAACATTAGTCTCCATATGGTGCTGCACACTCTGTTTAGATACACTCATGATTTCATTGTTAAAGGAACTCATAGGAAGAGTAACTTACTAATTTAACCGTACAGATCTGGCCATCTTTCATAAAATTCATACATTTCTTCTTTTTATTTAATATTTCTCTTTTTAATACTACAACTGAAATTCCCTTCATTTCTTCCCTCATTAACTCACCCAGTAAACATAGTCTCAGTTTGGCAGTTATCATTCTTTTCATAGGTACCATCTCCACAGCTACAGTTTTTTTGGAGACATTAATTTTGATGCAAAGTCATTGCCCAATATGTACATAACTGCTAATATTCCACCTTGCTTCCCATCCTGTTCCATTTGCAAATGGTGAAACATAAGAGAACATCTATCAGTATGCCATACGCTAAACGTTAATTCTGTATTGATAAATATTATATGAGATTAAATTAGGATGAAATACAACTTTCTGACTTGTCTTGGAACATATGCTCAAATAATTTTAAGAATAACATGTGCTAAGAATCAACAGGATAAGACCACGATGTAAGTGACCTTTCTGGAAGAGCAACTTCCCTATTAATATTTTTTTTGTAGTTTCTCCAAATAAATTCACTTATATAAGGTGATTACAGACAGCAATTGACTAATGGTGCTTAAAACAACCAAACTTCCATTCTTCCAGCTAATTAATAAAGTAATAAGAACTTCCGCAAAGACATGATGACGAGCCGCAACAGGCACATAAAAAAGGTACACACACACAACACTTTCAGCTATAGGTCATGGTCTTCTTCAGAAATAGGAACATTCACACAGGCACACAACACAGTCACACAACCATCATTTTGGTATGCTGACACTTCAAGATGATGGTTGTGTGACTGCATTGTGTACATGTGTGGCTCTGAGAACCTTCAAACCTTCATATTCTACACACTCTACTTCCCTATCACCCATAACATTAAATGGACCCCAGGGAGGAGGTAACAAAATGATGATGATAGCGTTGGTGTCAATATGTTGTAGTCTTCTGGTTATTAGGGAAAAGCAAGTAATTCTGAAGTACGAGGCGCGTCCAGAAAGTAAGTTCCCTTTTTAATTTATCTCCGCTGCAGCACTGCGACTGCAGTTCCACACATGCGCTGTAGACGATGTGTATCAAGGAGAAGAACGTGCACCAATTGAAGATCGCTGTCAGTTACGTACACTTTGTTGTGCTTGTTCGAAATGTTGACGTTGATTGAAAATCCCGTCGCCTGTGAAATCAGGTCGGTGATTGGGTTTCTGAATGCGAGGAAAGTGAAACCAAGTGAAATTTATAGGCAAATTTGCGATGTTTATGGACCAAATGCGATGAGTGATTCGATGGTGAGAAGATGGGACTGACGGTTCAATGGCGGGCGTAGTGATGTGAACGATGAAGAATGAAGTGGGCGTCTACCTTTGGTTACAGAAGAACTGATTCACACGATTGATGACAAGATCCAGGACATCTCAAATCTTTCCTTGGCGGTCATCACTTCACCAATGATGACGACCTGAAAGAAACTGTTTCCAGCTGGTTGAAGACGCAGGCGGCAGATTTCTATGAAGAAGGTATACAAAACTAGGTGCCACGCTATGATAAATGCCTGCAAAATTTCGGCAGTTATATGGAAAAGTAGTTTAAGAGTTGTAGATTTTTGTGCAATAAAAATTTCTTCTGTATCTGTGTACAATTTCATTTTATTACCAAACAGAACTTACTTACCGGATGCGCCTTGTATAAAGAAAGCAGTCAGTGTCGAATATGGTGATTTGAATCACTCCAGCAACAGTACTTCTAGCAGCAGTGTTAACATAGGACCAGGTCATTCCTTTCATCAAACAGGTGCACAAAACTATAGGACTTTATCTCTGATATCAGTCAGTTGCAATATTTAGAGACACATTTTATGCAGCGTATTATGACATTTCTGGAGACAGGAAATAGCCTCTGTAGAAATCAACATGGGTCCTGAAAGAAACGATCATGTGAAACCCAGCTTCTATTATCCATCCACAAGGCCCAGAGGGCAGTAGATACAAGATCCCAGGCAGATGCCATTTATTGACTTCCATAAGGCATTCATTATAGTTCCACACAGTGGCCTGATGAACAAAACGTGATCATATAGAATATCAGATCAGCTGAATGACAGATTGAAGAGTTTATTGCTAACAAAGGATTAGATGTGAAAGTTATTTCTGGCGTGCCCCAAGGTAGTCTTATAAAATCATTGCTTTGGACAATAGATATAAATGACATTGTAGATAGCATTGGAAGTTCAAAGAGGTTCTGCAGATAATGCTGTGGTGTTTCGAGAAGTTGCAACAACATTAAAAAAAAGTGTATCGAAATGCAGAAGAATCTGCAGAATACTGAACCATGGTACAGGAAATTACAATTGAGCCGCAACACAAATAAATGTAAAGTACTTTATTTACATAGACGGGAAGACCGTATATAATATAATCACTCAATAGCAGTACAAAGACTGGAAACAGTTACGTCCATAAAATATCTGGATGTAGGCACAAGGAATACCTGTATGCAATTACTTGTGGATAGGGCAGATGCCGGAAGGACATTCATTGGAAGAATCTTTAGGAAGAGTAGTCCATCAACGAAGGAAGTAGGTTACAAAACACTAGTTTGGTCAATGCTTGATAATGAATCTGATAAAAGACAGAGAGAAGATCCAATGGAGAGCAGCAGACTTCATTAGAGGCTCATTTATTAAGCATGGAAGCACCAAAAAGATGATTGGGAAACTCCAGTGGCAGACACTGCACAAGAGAGATTCTGTATCATGGTATGGTATTTTGTGAAAGTTCCGAGTGCATACATTTCTTGAAGAGTCAACAAATAAATTGCTTCCTCCTATGTATTCCTAAAAAAATAGGACCACAAGGACAAAATTAGACTAGAGCCAAAACAGAGGCATACTAACAAGTGCTAATTCCAAAAACCATGTGTATGGTTTTTGGAATTAGCACTTGTTAGTATGCCTCTGTTTTGGCTCTGGACTAGAGGGAGGAAGTGACAATGGTACGCAAGTACCCTCTAACCACATTGTGAGGTGGCTTGCAGAAAATAGATTTAGATGTGGAGAGAAGACAAAAGGTACCACAATTGTTGTGTTGAATCACAGTGATTACCTGTCTAGAAGGCATCTGTAAACTATCTGAATCTTCATCATACAAGTTGTACCAGAATAACTACATCCCAAAAGTCCAACAAGATCTCAAATCCCTGTGGAAATCCAAATCCTTTCCCAGAACCTCTCTTCTGAATTAATCATCATCCTTCTCCCCCCAACAACACTCCACAATCTATCCTCTCACACAAGGGTACCAACCAGTTCCTTTGCTGGCAATCCACCATCCCCAACCCTTTAACTCACTTCATAAACTTCCATAAACTCATACATTCCAAATGTCCATGGTTTTGATACTTTTCGACACTACCTCTCCCAATGTCCATCAGAATCTAAGCCTGATACTTCATTCCTCTTAGCCCTCGCTTGCTTTATCATAGTAAAATTATTTTTCCTAAAAGGGAAAGGTATGCAATCACATCTATGGCACACTCAGGAGTACCCATCTGGCACCTTCTATGCCAACCTGTTTAGGGGATGTCTGGAGAAAACCTCCCTAGCCTCCCAAAGCCCCAAACCTGTGGTCTACTTCAGGTTCAGTGATGACATTTTCATGATCTGTGGCTGCCCACCACAATCTGAGTTGGGTGTCCAGAGATGGCTGACACATGTGGATGAGTGTGCCTGAGTGATTGTGTGGATGAGTGTTCTCTGTCTGAGCAAGGCTGCGGCCGAAAATTTAGAATTGTGTGTCTTTTATTTGTGTCTGTTGGTGGCTCAACGTTCGTCTTTATGGTGAGTTGTTCCCTATCTACATATTATTATTAACATTCCTTACTGGGCCTTCCATTGTCGTTAATTTTCATGGACAATACTGTGTGGAAGTTAACTCTACAGTTGTTCTTGTTTTCATGGCAGTATGCAGCACAATGATAAAAACAAGTCAAATAAACATGGGTCCAGAAATGCGTACTTTCTCATCTATGAATACTTGTTCACAGAAAGAGACTGATGTACCATTGTTTTGACACTCATTGTCAAAAGGTGTTCAGTGTGACATATGAGGCATGTCCATAAAATAAAGTCCCCAAGATGCTGGAGCCATGAGGATTGCTTGTACACAAGACCTGGCAACATTGGCATGTAGCTTAGATCCCCCATCCAAATCCAGATCCCCACCAACCTGTGTCTGCTGTGTTGCACACTCTTAATTGTTCAGCTGTTTACAATGGAGGTCCCCCTCACTTCTCCAACTAATTACAAGTAGTGTGAAGTGATTCCCTTTTTTAGTACCAGGAGCACTAGCCTCAATGACATTCAATGTCAGTTGTGCAAAGTCTATGGACCACAGAGTATGGATTTGGAAAAGTGCATGAGAGAGTTCAAGGACAGATGTACAGATGTCCATGACTAACATCATTCTGGTAGGCCTTTTCTCGGCCATAACAACTGCAAAAGTGGAGAGAAGTGCTTAAAGATTGAAGTGTTGCAGTTTGTGACGTATGCAACTAGATCTCTGAAGTCAGAGTATGCCTGACAAGATTTTTGCTTAACATGTTCATTATCACAAGGTGTCAGATGGGGTCACCAAAATGCTCAACAAAGACCATAAATGGCAAAGTGTTGAAGTGGCCAATGGATTCCTGAAGCACTATGCAGAACAGTATGACAAATTTTTCAATTCTATTATCATTGGCAACAAAATCTGGCTACAGTACACAATAGTTAAAAAGAAGCGAAAGTCATGTCAGTAGTGGTATTTGAATTTGCCAAAGTCACAAAAGTTCAAACACAAATTGTCTGTTGACAAAGTGATGGCCTGAGTTTCTGGCACCGGATGGTGTATTGTTGTGCATGTTTTATGCCTGCTGACACAACAATGAAGGAGGGGAATGCTGCCGATGGGAGTCTGTTTTCATTACATGATGTTTGTCCCCATACTGCCCATGCAACAGCAGCCAATCTCCTGGCCCAATATGGATAACATGCCCTAACCCATCACCACTAAAACCCTAACTTAGCACCTAGTGGCATTTATCTGTTATCAGAGTAAAAGTCACACTTGAGTTGAACTCATTTCCAGACCAACAATAAGTTGAAAACCAAGTGTGGGCACTATCTGCAATAAGGGTATAAGGAAAATGGCACAACGCATGCAAACATGCATCAGTTTCAATGATGGTAACATTGAAAAATAGTTGATAGTCCAGGCTTTTTGTACTGCCCACCAAATAATAGGACATCTCACACCATCTACTGCTGTCTATTGTCCATGAAATACTGGACATGCTCCTCCATCTCAAGCACGCAGAGTGAGTAAGACATTCCACTATTAATGTTTTGTGGTGTTAAAGAATCTTTGTCACTAAGAAATATAGACAGTCAGCCAAACAGCCAATAAGATGGTACTTTACAACATAGATATTTTTTATTTAGAGGTTACTGGCTACTTCCATCTGCTGGAATATAATGCAAAATCATATTCACAATGTCACTTATAAAATAGTTAAGGCACTGAGGGGGAAAAAAAGAGAAAAAAAAAACAATTGAAATTCCAGGATGGATTCAAGAATATTTTTGTGAAAGATAGGTTGATTACTTACCACAGAGATGGCCAATGAATCACGGAAAGGCACAAATAAGACAATTATTTGTGCCTTTCTGTGAGTCATCAGAAATCTCTGTGGTGAAAAATGTATTTAAGTAATTGTATATAAAAGGTGTACAATAATATGAGCACTAAAAACAAAAGTGAAACCATTTATGTAATTAGGTAAGATTACATAATACATACCCAGAGTTGTAAGCAGTTTACTGTAAAATGGGACATGTTGAAGTTATGGAACTCCAGCACCATACAAGACAAATGACACAAGTCACTGCAGTCTACCTAATGTTTAGACTAATGTGAACCTAGAGGAATGTGACACAGAAAGACATAAAAGAATTTGTTGATCCTGTTGACAGAGTGTCAATGTTTCTGTGATCATGTTGGAAACCAAATGTCTTTCAAGTCACAGTGTTAAACTCACAAGTGCTCAGATCTGAGAAAGTACATGTTTTTAGATACACGTGTATGAATTAGTTTCTTGTATTTGACGTGTAGAATATCCAATCAAAATACAAAGCCTCTTAATGCATCATTTACAATACAAATAAGTTGGTCACAATTATTATTTAAAACTGTTCAACAGCAAATTACCTTGTGTAAATGCATTTGTAATTTATTCTTTGCTTCCAGGATTTCTGATGATCTATTTGCCAATGAATTATTTGTAGCATTCCATGAATTCCATATTTCATTTGCACAGGCATTTATAAGATTATCACTGTCAGACCGAGCCTGTGAAGACTTAAAACGCTCATTTTGTGAGCGTTGGATTATGCGATTACTATTCTCTGCCCATGTTTCTGGAACAGTCACCCTAAAATATGAATAAAATGTTGTGTCAATACAGTATTATCTCCACAAGCAGCAGCTTCTAACATAAATGACAAAACCCCACAAAATAAATTAGGACTTCTGTGGAGGATGGGACAAGGGAAGCAAGGACAAATGGAACGGAATCAGTGGGATCATGGATTACAATCTATTAAGCAGAGGAACACAATCATATCTAGGACAGTGAAGTCATAATACAATGTCACAATAAAATAAGCAATATGAAACAGATAAGTGGCCACAAAATGTTTAAATCCCACTCGTTTTGAATATGAACCAAGCACAGTAAAAAAAATACAACTCTCACAAAGACATGGGATCAATGGCATGGTTTACCGTATCTTTGTTTAACTTTCAAGAACATGTTTACCTTCTGCACCCACAGAGGACAGCTGTGAAACTATTAACTTAAGTGGATGGGTGCACTTGTAGAGTCAGTCATTTGCTGGAATTAAATGGTCAATTTTTATTGGTGATGGGCTAGAGGTACTGTGTTGCCATGTTTCCATGTTGTAACTGACTAGGAAGTTTCTACTTGACACCTTCTCCTTAATGTCTGGTCCTGCATTCAAGGCCTGGCTGTTAAATCTGAGAGATGACAAATTAGTCTAAGTGAGTCACCATCACTTGCGTTCTGCACTGATGATGTTCCATCATGGGAACAAAATCAAAATGTATTTGGATCAGACAGGGTATGTGTTTAATCAGTTCATGCACTTGTCTTAAGTGTCTGGGGTGGTGCAGGGGCTTAGTACAACTGCCTAGTAAGCAGGAGATCCTGGTTTCAAACTCTGGCCCCAACACAAGTTTTTATGAGATTTGATTCCGTTTTCAGGGTGGTGCTCAACGACAACACAATGATGAACACACCAGATGTAATAAGCAGCATTGGCCATTAATGTTTTATTTATAAACAACAGATCAATTTCGATCACATAGTGATTATCTTCAGTGTACCCTTCAAACTATAGAACAAGATCATAAAATCAGTACAGAATTAAAAACAAATACAAAATGAACTTGAATTCAATTTCAAATATAATATAAAGACAGAATACATACCAAGCATTGTGAATGCATTGAATGTAAATTCTATTCAAGTTCATTTTGTATTTGTTTTTAATTCCGTACTGATTTTATGATCTTGTTCTGTAGTTTGAAGGATACACTAAAGATGCTCACTATGTGATTGAAATCAATCTGTTGTTTATAAATAAAACATTAATGGCCAATGCTGCTCATTACATATTGTGTGTACACGTTTTTATGTGTGAATGTTGTATGATTACAACACCCACAAGCAGTTGAGACTAAAAAATCTACATTAAAATCTATATGAGCAACTGTTCTCTCAGACATATCAGAAAGAACAGATGATGGAATTCTTTAAGTCTTTTTGCTGCCTCTGTCTCGCCTCACCGCGTCATCTTTGCAGTCAGTAGCATTCTATCCTTTCCATAATACTGTTAATAGTTTCATTTACACTACACACACTACGCACTTATATTAGTCTCACAAAGTGAGTAATGTTCCAAACATATTAATGTTGTAATTTAACTTCAATATTAGTTACTAGCATAAAAAGAACCCGTAAGTCAATAACTCAGTGAATACCACATGAATACCATGTAGAATGTTAACATTGTTTGAATAAATACATAAAGTAAGTTTATAATAGCAGAACAACGTACTATTGAATGCAGTTAGTGATACCTTAGTTATTAACATGCAACTCGAAAATGCAGTGGGTAAGGAAATTGTTACTTGAAACACAACATCTGAGGAAGTATTCTGACATTAAGTATCAGATGGTATGAAGCCAACTAAAGATGCAAAAAGCATGAAGTTACTAGTAAAAAAAAAAAAAAGAAAAAAAAAAAAAAAAAAAAAGAAGAAGAAGAAGAAGTTATGAAAGTTGTATGCTGTTACATTTTTTCATACAGTTTAGCTTTATTATTAAACATATGTCAAACATCAGTTACCAAAAACAAAACAAGAAACGTGTTACATATATCTAAATACTGTACTTAGAAACAGATGGCCACACAAACAAAGTTACTATAAAGAAGACCACTCACTTAAAAGCACAAGCACTGAGTCATTAACAGATGCGAGACACATAATGACAAGACATTAAACTATACCCTTTGGGCACAAACTGATGGTACTGCTTTTTGACAGGTGGACAAGGGGTGTTGATTTGAATGGGTAGAGGGGGAGAGAGGGAGGAAACAGCTAAAGGGGTTGGGTTTCAGGGGTTAGAAGCTCAGTGGAAGGCAGCCAATTTACCAACTGGAAATATGGGAAGGGGCAGCAGTGGCTGGCAGTTGACTAAGGCAAGTGATATACATGTGCTGGGACCAGTGGGAAGCAGAGCACACTGCAGGAGACATTGGATCGTGAAGTGGAAGAGGGTCACAGGATGGAAGCAAGGAAACTTTCCAACCATAATTATATCACTTAATGAGTACCTTCCATCCCAAACCTTGTGTAGTAGCCTACATCCTTTACTTCTAACTGTTGCTCCCCAATGGCTTATCCATTTTCCTATATTTACCCCTATCACTTTTCTTATATACTAACTTTACCAGAATATCTCATTTAGTTGTACATGACTTCTGGGATGTCCTGCAGCAATGGTCACAACCATTATAATGGTGTCATATGCACTATGAATCACCCAATTGTGTAACAGTTATAACATTCCCCCAGTAAATAAACACCATATATAATTTCCAAATTCACCCAACGATTACCACACATTACTCCTATCAGATCTTTATATATGTAGGGAAACATTCCTGTTCAGAAAAATATTTATGAAAAGTAAAGAAAATTTGACTTACTAGGCGAAAAGGCACCTGTTTGTTGACACACACACACAAATAAAAACACACACACACAAAAACTGAGCTTTCACAACCCTAGGTTGCTTCTTCAGATAAAGAGCATGGAAGGAGAGGGAAAAGGAAAGGATGTGGGTTTTAAGGGAGTAGGTGAGGAGTCATTCCAATGTCGGGAGTTGAAAAACTTACATTGGGGGGAAAGAGCGTAGGTAAACAAACACACACACTCACACACATATACATGCAAACACACCAAGGCAGACATTTGTAGAAAGCAAAGAAGTGGTCCATTTGTAGAAAAGGCTTTTTCTACAAATGTCTACCTTGGGTTGTTTGTGTGTGTATGTGTGTGGGTGTATATGCACTTGTTTACCTTTCCTCTTTACCCTTAAGGTAAGTCCTTCCACTCCCATGATTGGAATGACTCCTCTTCCACTCCTTCCCTTTTTCCCTTCCTTCCTTCCTTTTTTCCTGAAGAAGTGGCCAACGGTTGTGAAAGCTCGAATGTTGTCTTTGTGTGTGTTTTTATTTGTATCTGTTGATGAGCCTGTGCTTTGGGTAAGTCATTATATATATATAAGGGAACACAGGCAGTGATAGCAACAATTAAAACACACACACACACACAAACGCTAGCTTTCGCAGCCTAGCTGCTTCGTCAGGCAGAAGGGAAGGAGAGGGAAAAGGAAATGATGAGGGTTTTAAGGAAGTGGGTAAGGAGTCATTCCAATCCCGGGACAGGAAAGACTTACCTTGGGGGGGAAAAAAGGAGGGTAAACAAATACACACACACTCACACATTTACACAGACGCAAGTACACTTAGGCAGACATACTGTAGAAAGCAAAGAAATAAAAAAAATCAAACTTTTGAAAGTAAAATTTCATCCTCTTCTGTAGAAGGAAATAAATGAGCGTAAATTTAATTTCCCATTAAGCCATTGTACAAAAATTTATTCTTTCTGTACATGTAATGAAACAGTAACAGAACATAGTACCACATATTAAAAGAAATAATGTAAGTTGTACCGTGTCTTCTTCATAAGTTGAAATAAGACACCACTCGATACAGGGGGGCAAAAAAAAAAAAAAAAAAAAAAAAAAAAAAAAAAAAAAAAAAAAAAAAAGGTTGGTTTCACTAGTGTATACAAGGCAAGTTCTGAACTAAAATTTTCTAAGAGATTTTCTTGAATTAAAACAATGTGGATTCTTCTTTACATGGTATAAACATAAATAAAAAACCACTACCAGTCAGTCATAATTCATAGTATGTTGCCATATGTCTCAGCAATTTCTTTTTCCAACTATTTTCTAATGTTCATGGTTTAGATGTTGCATTGCAGTTTGTTTGTATGTAAGACTGGGTATGCCCAATTAACCATGTTACTACATTGTTCTTAATTCGTATATGTGGAGTCCTGCAATATTGACTACACCAACAGTGAGTTCACATACAAGGGTTAGAAGTAATAAGCATCTGCCTGCTGACCAAGCCCTTACTCACTAACACATTAGCACTCTCTACAAAAGCAGGATATTCTCAAACTGGACAGCTCTTCACTCAGTGCGTTTATGGAGCCCGAGTGTAAATTGGAAGCCTCAGTTTGTTTTAGCCAGCATTAGTAAAAGTATAGCTGCAGACTTATCTTCACTTACTAACAATGCACTTTGTTTGATAATAGATGAGGATGCCAATATATGTGACCTAAACCTGATTCAGACTTGTGTGGAACATTTGTATGTATGTAAGTGGCGAATGCGTATCTGGAATTACTACATAGTTAAAGTTCAGTATTTTCAGACTGTTTTTTATGGATTTGTTTTCCTCATTGTTCTTTGGATTTCAAGTGCCTTCTTGTCATCACTACCTACTCCTGAGCTGGCCGCGGTGGCCAAGGGGACTAAGGCGCTTCAGTCACGGTCTACATGGCCACTACGGCCTGGGGTTCAAATCCCCCCTCGGGCATGGATAATTGTGCCATCCTAGTTCGTAAGTAGTTCATAGGTAGTTTGTAAGTTTAGGGACTGATGACCCCGTAGTTAAGTCCCATAGACTATACAAACATTTGAACATTTTGAACCTACTCCTGAGGCTACACAACAGTGGATATCAAAGTCTCTGAGGATAAAGAAGATCTTGTCATTGATGTAATTTGGATCTGTAATCTATAATCAGTATTTTGTGGTTTACAAATCTAAATCTAGGCTATCAGCCAAACCACATACCTCCCACACTATGTGAGGCATGGAAGAATATTATATGTTTTCCATTTATTGATATTTTATTGTTAAAAATGGTACACAATTTTCATCTGATTTAGAAAGATAGGTTGCCATTATGGATGTGCTTCAAAATTACATTCCCTTGTGCATCTGGCCATTATTCTTCTACACAACTTCAATGTGTGTGGTGAGCTCATATAATCTGGAAGTCAGTAGTGCTGGTGAGAATTTATAATCTTGAATGATATTTTCACTCTGCAGCAGAATGTGCACTGATAAGAAACTTCCTGTCAGATTAAAACTGTGTGCCAGACCAGGTTTCGAACCCATCTATCTGTCAACTGAGCTACCCTGGCACGACTCACAATCCACATAGCTTCACTTTTGCCAGTACTTCTTAGAGGGGGAGGAGAGGTACTGGTGGAAGTAAAGCTGTGAGAACAGGCTGTGAGGCATGCCATGGTAGCTACTTCAGTAGAGCACTTTCCTAGTTTTAAGCTCAATTGCTCATATTTACAATTTTAAGGATATCTTGCTCAGGAGGATTACAAATTGTTAAGAATGTGTTGCTAAGGATGGCTCATAGTTTTCCAAAACAAAATGTTATTTAAATCTTGCAATAAAGTTTTCTCAGTAATTAAATGCAAACTTCTATTTAGTATCTTAATCATGAAGACCAGATTTATTTCCAGTATTGACAGTGGTTTAAAATATACATACATTTTAATGCTTACTAAAAGGTAATTATGAATTAAAATAACAATAAGAATTTAATGAAATTTACTTACGTTGGATCAAACTTTTCTATACCCCCATAATAATTGATTCCTCTTGAGAAGTTATTCAGCTGATGGCACATTGTATCAATATCCAGTGTGGATTCTTTTAGGTTCAAATCAGTTTCCAATTCGTGCTGGGCAGCTCGATTGTTACGGAGCTTCATGAGAAAAAGAAATTACACACTGCTTACAAAACAAAAAATATTGGTGATGATGCCAATCATACAAGACTGTCACTGTGGACCTAACAACAATAAAATAATCCTTTCAACCTGGAATATTCATTTTTTAATCTCCATTTACCTTTCTACGCTTAATATCTCCTGCATTTTTTAGAAAAAATATGAAGCAAAAGGCTGAATCTACAGTGGAGCAGTGCTGAGTGACCAGGACTGTGTGTGATCAGAACATCATAGTAAACCAATGCTTTTATCAATATAGTAATCAGGACAGTTCACAACTTACTGCAAAGATGTGACGATGAGACACATACATACAACAATTCAGCCATTGACTATGGCCTTCTTCAGAAAAAAGAACAGCCATGCAACCACACAGGCACACAACACAGTTAAACTGTCAGCTCCAGCTGTCATAGTTCAAATCACATTCTGCAGTGTGGAAATAGTAGGGAGGGGGATAGGAAGGTTGTGTCACGGTGGTGTGGATGGATACAGCATGGCCTTGCAGAGCAAGTACATATTAGATTAGAGGAACAGGATGAAGCTTAGGAATAGAGTGGGGAGGTGGGTGAGGTTGAGGAAAATAAAATAAAAGCAAAGAAAATAATAATAATAATAATAATAATAATAAATCAAACACACATGCACCACACACACACACACACACACACACACACACACACACACACACACACACTCATGCACACACACACCACCCAAAATAGGAGAGCTTTAGGATAGAGAGGTAGGAACAGTTGGGTGTGGAAAAAAGAGGGAAGAATAGAACATTCACACAATCACACAGGCACACAACAGTCACAAAACTGTCAGCTCCAGCAGCCACACTTCAAATCACACTCCATGATGTGGAAATAGGAAAGGGGACTTTTCCACACCCAACATTTCCTACCTCTCTGTCCTAAATCTCTCCTATTTTGAGTGGTGTGTGTGTGTGTGTGTGTGTGTGTGTGTGTGTTTATACACGTGCGCATGCACAGCATGTGTGTAGTAAATTTATTTTATTTATTTTCCTCAACCTCATCCCGCCTTCCCATTCCATTCCTAAGCTGCGTTGGTTTCCTCCCATCTAATACATGCATGCTCTGCAAGGCTGTGCCGAATCCATCCCCACCACCATGACTCAACCATCCTATGCCCCCCCCTCCCATTTCCTCACTACAGAGCCTGATTCGAAGTGTGGCAGGCAGAACTGACGGTTGTGTTACTGTATTGTGTGCCTGTGTGATTGCGTTAATGTTCTATTTTCAGAATAATGCCATGGCCAGTAGCTAAAGTGCTGTATGTGTTTCTTTTTTCATGTGCCACTCACAGCTCATCATCACATTTTTGCATTGAGTTGTAACTACCCTTATTACTATATTGTTAATTCCAACCTAGACTTTCCATTATTAGATTAAATCAATGCTTTGTTTGGTAAGCTATGACCACTGGATTTAAGTTTCACTGGAAGTGTTTGAGAAAATCCAGCAGCTTATGACTATTACTACAGATAGCAGCCTCAGTTTGACCTAGCAGTGCTAGTGTTTTTCTTGCTGCAGACACCTTAACAGCAACTATGTTTAATTCATGCCTTGTCTCAGCCCATCTCTTCACCCTGGTCTCAATCCACTTCCTAGTCCTGTCTCTGCTTAACTCCACCTCCTCAGTTCATCTCCTCCTCCCCTATTCTTTTCCTCTTTTTCTTACACCTTTTCCCACTTGTGCAGGGTCAGTGTGGTTGACTATGAAACTGGCATAGTTGATTTTAACGGGTGACCAGATGCACTTCCTGTCTCATCTATTCCTCGGTGTCTCTATGAAAAAATCACATGTATCTGTCAACGTTACTGCAGAATATCCTCACTATTTATTTCTACGCAAAAACAGATGGAAGAAAAGCATCAACATCAAAAAGATGATAAGAACTTCCTATGAACATTTGCAACTGCTTGCAGAATGATATAATAAATTATTTTTCAAAAGAGGTAGATTGGCTGGCCAGTACTTACCTTTTGGCTGTACTGCCGATAGTTACATACAGATTGTGGAAGTCAGAGATACTATTGACAGTATCTCTGTTATTTTTACTACATGTCTGTCAGTGACTCAATGATTTTGAGTTGTACCCTATATTCTTTATAGCATTTATATTCTAACTCAGACTTTTTATTTTAGATGTTTTGTATTCTTTTTGCTTTTATTATTCATAGTTACAAAACTTTGATTTTATCTTACAATGGAAGGTCCAGGTTGGCATTCAACATTATAATGAAGATAGGTTGCATCTCACCATAAAGATGATCATCAAGCTGCATTGCAAAACCCAACAGCCAGAGGTGACAATCGTACGTTAATGAATTGTTCCTGTTTGGTTGTATGAATCAACAAAGACTGTGGCCAAAAGTTAAATTGTGTATGTCTGTGTGATTGCCTTTTTATGTTCCGGTTTGTAGCTCAACAATCATTATTGTAGTGAATTGCAACCTATCTCGTTATACTGATTGATTGTATTACATCCTCTAATGTTTCAAAATAGTTTTACTTAACCCAGCCTATTCGACTACTTTACTATTATAGTTTGGTTGCAGCTATTGCTTTATTTCCAAGTGCCACATTATACAATTTTACATTCTCTGTTTTTATTATTCATAGGTATAATTTCTCTCTCTCTCTCTCTCTCTCTCTCTCTCTCTCTCTCTCTCTCTCTCTCTCTCTCTTTGTCTAACAGGAAAGTACATGGGCTCGAACAAACGAATCTGTATGAATGTTTGGTTACAGGATCTCTATGTACACCTCAATGTGCTGGTGGGTGTCATTTTTCTGCAAAGCTCTGCAACCATGCTCTAGATAGGACTGTAGATGTAATTGTAGATGCCATACGTAATGCAGGTATCTTAACTATAACTTATGTAATAATCATCGTACATATTCTCTAGCAAATTGTCATCAAAAGCCATGATGATAGTTGCAACTTAAACTTTTTTCCCAAAATACAGTTGGTATTCACTGCCACTGCTTCCATCGCCTCTTCCCGCTCTTACCGTAACACTACCACTTGCAATGAGTTGCTCGTCATTATCACCCCTATTATCATTATTATGAGTTTGTAACAACAGTATCTAACTTACGCTCATATTTCTGTACCATAACAGAAACGAGAAAGCATGCAAATGATTCATCTTCTACACTAATACCATCTTCACGAAGAAGGGTTCTTCATAACTTCATCTCAACTAATCGCAATAAATTAGCGGGATTGATTAGCAATTGCCACCCCATCTGACGCTTCAACACACAAATAACATCACAAAAGCAACTTGGGAGGCACACTGCACCGTCCCTACTGGCGAACCGACAGGTCAAAGTGCAATGCGGCATGGCACACGCAGAGGCCTCCAACGGACGACTGCAGAGTTTTGCAGATGCAGGAGTATCACTAGTGCAATAAGGGATCTTTACATTATCTCTCATATTGTCACGTTGCAATGGAAGTAGGCTTGACTTCGAAGGCAACTAAACACAGCACTTATACTGAAAGCTGGTTTATTACGAACTCAACATACACGCAGCACTGACTGCCTCTCAGGCAGAGTGCTCTGCTATTTATACACAGACAGAAGTTACCAGAAATTAGAAGAACAGTTAACATAAGAAACAAGTAGAATTTACAAGTGAACATAAGAAAGATGTAGAACCTTCTGGAATTATTAATTACAAAGAAATAAATTTTTGCCGGTGGGCGGGATTGAACCGGTGACCTTCTGCAGTCCGTGACGCTATCCCCCGCGCCACGCCGGCAGTCGGTGTTTGGGTTCTCTCGCGGCATTGCTCCCTCTCCTGGAGAAACAGCGACCCGCTGTTATGATCGCTGTGGAGCCAGCTGCAATGTCCTGGATCTTGACCGTGTCATGGGTCCTCTATGACAGTTCAAGAGAATCCTTCTCTTCTCCGCGATTATCGACGAGAGACGTTCCTGTCGTGGCTTCATCAGGAACATTACCGTCCTTAAAGTCCTTGAACAAGAAGCCATTGTCGTCAACCTGCTCTTCAGGATCGTAGTAAGGCTTCATGCGCAGGATGTGAACAATGTCTCTTCGTTTTTGACGTTTCGACGACGGCTCATAATCCTCAACTTCGTATGTGACGTCTGACAGGCGGTGTATGACACGATACGAACCAAAGTATCGCTTCAATAATTTTTCTGACAGTCCAACCTTCCGTACAGCGGTAAAAATCCATACCAGATCTCCTGGGCTGTACACAACAGGTCGGTGCTTGTCGTTATAACGCTGACGGTCCTTCTCCTGGGCGTCCAGTGTCCGTATGCGAGCCAACTGTCTTGCTTCTTCGACGCTGGTGATGAGCTGTTTAACATAGTCATCCTGAGTGTCGTCCGGTTGGAACGGGAACAGCATATACATTGTCGTCTCAGCTTCACGGCCATGGAGCAGGAAAAACGGAGTGAAGCCTGTGATGTCTTCTCTTGCGGTATTGTAAGCAAATGTCACGACTGGCAGAATTGCATCCCAATCCTTCTGCTCAACATCGACGTACATCGACAGCATGTCGACTAACGTCTTGTTAAAATGTTCTGTAAGACCATTTGTCTGAGGATGGTATGCAGATGTCATTCTGTGGACAATGTTGCACCATGACATTACCTCTGATACTAGTTTTGACTGGAATACTTTTCCACAATCAGATATCATTACAAGTGGTGCTCCATGCTTCAAAATAATGTCTTCTACAAGGAATTTTGCGATCTCTGGAGCTTCTGCAGTCGGCACAGGTTTGGTGACAGCGTAGCTTGTGAGGTAGTCAGTGCAGACTATTATCCAACGGTTACCGGTTGTCGACTTCGGGAACCTCCCTAAAAGATCGATACCAACTCGGTGAAATGGAGCTGCTGCCGGCAGAATCGGTACGAGATGTCCTGGAGTAATTGCGGCACTTGCTTCCGTCGCTGGCACTCTTTACAGTGACTCACATAGTGCTTGATAGATCAGTAGAGACCTTTCCAGTAATACCTGCGTCTGATTCTGTCTAGGGTCTTCACGAAGCCCAGATGACCGGATATTGGAGCATCGTGGAAATATTTGAGAATAGCTGGCTGGAGATGAGATGGAACAACAAGTAGCCATTTGGGGCCCAGTGGATTGTAGTTGCTCTTGTACAATGTTCCATTTATAAGTTGGAACTCTCCATTGGTCGGTTCTCCTTTCTCCAAGGCCTCTATCATTTTTAATAGTGTTGGATCTTCCCTCTGTTCAGCTGTAACGTCATCTAATTCAGTGAGAGCTGAAATTTCATTAATGCTGTTGTGTTCCATTAATGGATTCCTCAAAAGGCAGTCGGCATCCTTGTGTTTGCGCCCGTTCTTGAATACCACTGTGACATCGTACTCTTTGAGTCTTAGTGCCCATCTTGCTAGTCAACCTGATGGATCCTTCAAGCTTGTCAGCCAACACAAAGAATGGTGGTCTGCCACGACGGTGAATGGTTTGCCGAATAAATACGGCCGGAACTTGTTGAAAGCCCAGATAACCGCGAGACATTCTTTTTCAGTTGTAGAGCAGTTTATCTCGGACTTTGAGAGTACTCTTTATGCATAGGTTATCACTTTTTCGGCACCTTCTTGAACTTGTACAAGCACTGCACCAATCCCATAGCCACTGGCGTCTGTGTGAAGTTCCATTTCTGCATTCTCGTCGTACAAGGCTAGCACTGGTGCGGAAGTTAGAGCCTCCTTAAGTGCCCGGAAAGCTCTTTCTTTTGTCTCATCCCAGTAAAATTTGGCGTCTCCCTGCAGAAGTTCTTGTAATGGACGTGTCTTGTTACAAAATCCTTTTATGAAACGTCGGTAGTATGAGCACAGCCCGAGAAAACTTCTCACATCATGAATGTGCTGAGGAGTTGGAAATTCTGTGACTGCCCTTACTTTATCTGGATCAAGACGGACACCATCTCCGTTGACTAGGTGCCCCAGGATTTTTATCTCTTTGGCGACGAAGAGGCACTTCTTTGGATTGAGGCGGAGTCCTGCAGTCTGAACACACTTCAACACAGTTGACAGACGACTCAGATGCTCTTCAAATGTTTTCGAGAAAACGACAATGTCATCTAAATAGCAGAGACACGTTGTCCACTTAAGGTGTCGAAGCAAGTTGTCCATCATGCGTTCGGATGTGACTGGAGCATTACATAATCCAAATGGCATTACTTTAAATTCATAGAGGCCGTAGGGTGTAATATAAGCTGTCTTCTCCGTGTCAGATTCATCAGCCTCGATTTGCCAGTAACCTGTCTGCATGTCCATAGTTGAGAAATATGTAGCTCCTTTCAAGCAGTCTAAGGTGTCATCAATACGCGGCAATGGTAGACATCTTTCTTTGTGATACTGTTCAGCCGCCGATAGCCGACACAGAATCGCCACGTGCCATCCTTCTTCTTTACGAGGACCACCGGAGACGACCAAGGACTCTCTGAAGGTTGAATAATGTCATCTCGCAACATCTTCTCCACTTCCTCCCGAATTATCCGTCTTTCAGCTGACGACACTCTATACGAACGCTGGCTAATTGGCGGATGATCCCCAGTATAGATATGGTGCTTTATCGTGGGCCGTTTCGTCTCACTTTTCCCCTGCTGAGGTGTGAATGCACCCGAAAATTGGCGTAGTATACCTAACACGCACTGGCGTTGTTCCTTGGTCAGTCCAGGCCCTATTGGCAGTTTTATGTTTGTTTCCTCCAGCGTGTTGTCTGTACTAATAGCAGGGCATGGGTCTTCATTGATGACGTTGAGCTCACCGTCCTGGATTGATACAGCTGTCCCTATACACATTCCCTTGGGGATAAGTTGTGACTGCTCATGACAATTTGTGATCCAAATCTCTCCTTGACCACCGGTAATGCTTATGATAGCCGCTGGTATGTAAATTTCTTCTGTGAACCTGATAAACTTTTTACTATCAACAAGAACTTCACAGAATGAAACTTCACTCTGCAGCGGAGTGTGCACTGATATGAAACTTCCTGGCAGATTAAAATTGTGTGCTGGAACCGGGACTCGAACCTGGGACCTTTGCCTTTCGCGGGCAAGCGCACTACCGACTGTGCTATCCCGACACGACTCACGATGCCGCCTCACAACTTTACTTCTGCCAGTACCTCGCCTCCTACTTTCCAAACTTCACAGAAGCTCTCCTGCAAACACGCAAGACTAGCACTTCTGGAAGAAAGGATATGGTGGAGACATGGCTTAGCCACAGCCTAAGGGATGTTTCCAGAATGAAACTTCACTCTGCAGCGGAGTGTGCACTGATATGAAACTTCCTGGCAGATTAAAATTTTAAATAAATAACAGACAAAGTGCAGCTAAACCATGAATTATGTATTTGAAGATTTCAACAAGGATTACTCGCACACACAATTTAAAAATGTATTAAATTTCATGTTTGAATCTGTTTCCTTGCACTTACCTGTTGACATACTTTATCGTGAATACTCTTAAGACGATCTCGACAATTTCTTTGAATTTCAACTTCTTTTAAAAGTGATTTTTCTACCTGATCATGGACAAGGTCAATACCTGCAAGAGGCACAAAAATACAATAATTATAAATGAGAAGCTGTCAATGTGGAAAAATACGAGAAGAATTCAGACATGAAAGAACATTTGTCTAGTAATATTCATGAGCAAAGAATCAACTTTAATATTAAACTTCCTGGCAGATTAAAATTGTGTGCCGGAACCGGGACTCGAACCTGGGACCTTTGCCTTTCGCGGGCAAGCGCTCTACCGACTGAGCTACCCCGACACGACTCACGATGCCGCCTCACAACTTTACTTCCGCCAGTACCTCGCCTCCTACTTTCCAAACTTCACAGAAGCTCTCTTGCAAACACGCAAGACTAGCACTCCTGGAAGAAAGGATATGGTGGAGACATGGCTTAGCCACAGCCTAAGGGATGTTTCCAGAATGAAACTTTCACTCTGCAGCGGAGTGTGCGCTGATATGAAACTTCCTGGCAGATTAAAATTGTGTGCCGGAACCGGGACTCGAACCTGGGACCTTTGCCTCAGTCGGTAGAGCGCTTGCCCGCGAAAGGCAAAGGTCCCAGGTTCGAGTCCCGGTTCCGGCACACAATTTTAATCTGCCAGGAAGTTTCATATCAGCGCACACTCCGCTGCAGAGTGAAAGTTTCATTCTGGAAACATCCCTTAGGCTGTGGCTAAGCCATGTCTCCACCATATCCTTTCTTCCAGGAGTGCTAGTCTTGCGTGTTTGCAAGAGAGCTTCTGTGAAGTTTGGAAAGTAGGAGGCGAGGTACTGGCGGAAGTAAAGTTGTGAGGCGGCATCGTGAGTCGTGTCGGGGTAGCTCAGTCGGTAGAGCGCTTGCCCGCGAAAGGCAAAGGTCCCAGGTTCGAGTCCCGGTTCCGGCACACAATTTTAATCTGCCAGGAAGTTTCATATCAGCGCACACTCCGCTGCAGAGTGAAAGTTTCATTCTGGAAACATCCCTTAGGCTGTGGCTAAGCCATGTCTCCACCATATCCTTTCTTCCAGGAGTGCTAGTCTTGCGTGTTTGCAAGAGAGCTTCTGTGAAGTTTGGAAAGTAGGAGGCGAGGTACTGGCGGAAGTAAAGTTGTGAGGCGGCATCGTGAGTCGTGTCGGGGTAGCTCAGTCGGTAGAGCGCTTGCCCGCGAAAGGCAAAGGTCCCAGGTTCGAGTCCCGGTTCCGGCACACAATTTTAATCTGCCAGGAAGTTTCATATCAGCGCACACTCCGCTGCAGAGTGAAAGTTTCATTCTGGAAACATCCCTTAGGCTGTGGCTAAGCCATGTCTCCACCATATCCTTTCTTCCAGGAGTGCTAGTCTTGCGTGTTTGCAAGAGAGCTTCTGTGAAGTTTGGAAAGTAGGAGGCGAGGTACTGGCGGAAGTAAAGTTGTGAGGCGGCATCGTGAGTCGTGTCGGGGTAGCTCAGTCGGTAGAGCGCTTGCCCGCGAAAGGCAAAGGTCCCAGGTTCGAGTCCCGGTTCCGGCACACAATTTTAATCTGCCAGGAAGTTTCATATCAGCGCACACTCCGCTGCAGAGTGAAAGTTTCATTCTGGAAACATCCCTTAGGCTGTGGCTAAGCCATGTCTCCACCATATCCTTTCTTCCAGGAGTGCTAGTCTTGCGTGTTTGCAAGAGAGCTTCTGTGAAGTTTGGAAAGTAGGAGGCGAGGTACTGGCGGAAGTAAAGTTGTGAGGCGGCATCGTGAGTCGTGTCGGGGTAGCTCAGTCGGTAGAGCGCTTGCCCGCGAAAGGCAAAGGTCCCAGGTTCGAGTCCCGGTTCCGGCACACAATTTTAATCTGCCAGGAAGTTTCATATCAGCGCACACTCCGCTGCAGAGTGAAAGTTTCATTCTGGAAACATCCCTTAGGCTGTGGCTAAGCCATGTCTCCACCATATCCTTTCTTCCAGGAGTGCTAGTCTTGCGTGTTTGCAAGAGAGCTTCTGTGAAGTTTGGAAAGTAGGAGGCGAGGTACTGGCGGAAGTAAAGTTGTGAGGCGGCATCGTGAGTCGTGTCGGGGTAGCTCAGTCGGTAGAGCGCTTGCCCGCGAAAGGCAAAGGTCCCAGGTTCGAGTCCCGGTTCCGGCACACAATTTTAATCTGCCAGGAAGTTTCATATCAGCGCACACTCCGCTGCAGAGTGAAAGTTTCATTCTGGGAACTTTAATATTAATGGACAGCAAGAAACTTTAGCAGAACAAGAAGATATAAATTTTAAAATACACTGCTCAAAACAATTAGTGGATCAGGTGAGATATCATACACAATACATAAATGGTAATATACTTCATTCAGATATTGGTTACAATTGTAATTTGTGTGTGATACAGTACAATATTTTGCTGTCTCACCTCTTTACTTGTGGTTTACATGGCATTTACTTGAGCAAGGAACAATGGGGCTACCATAATTGTGAGAAAGTCATTCTCATTGCGTCTAATGTGGTGTGTTATCACCTCAGATGGGCAGCACATTTGTACATCTGTGTGGCATGGACAGTATAAGGTTATCAATCAGTTCTTGAGGAATATTTGGCCATTATTCCATGAGTACAACCATTGTGGGAGGTGCTGGTCTGGCTGCTGTCCATCTGCCAAGTGTATTCTAGACATGCTCAATTGGATTTAAGTCAAGTGAACAAGATGGCCATTCCATTCATTCAATTCCTTCAGCTTCGAGCATGTTGTTGCACTGTTTCCTAATGCCAGTGCTTATTTTGTTTATATAAACATTACTCACCGATCTTCTTTGCAGAATTTCACTGATGACAATTTTGGAGCTTGTAAGCAAACCTTTGGCTGACCAAATTAAATTACGAATATCATTTATGATTTCTTCTTGGCTACTGCTTCTAATGGAGTTGGTCCCTTTGTGAATTATCATGCCTTTAAAATTTGTGATAGAATCATTGTTGTTGCTTTGGTTAGATTTTTCCGTGTTCCTAATGCTGTTGAAGTGTTTTACAATTTGCTGTGCTCGGATTCCAGGGAAAACATTGACTTTACAGTTCGGAACCACTACATTTTTAACATGGAATTGCCAATAACAAGGAAATCACTTTTGTTGATCTGTTTTGTTGGATTGCTTTCACATTTATCTTTTTTCTTATACGACACAGTTGTCCAGTTATATTTGCTTACAGATTTACCGCACAATTCGTCTTCCGCCACCGTTTTTCCTGAGATTTGCACATGCGAGTTTTTACTGGTTTGTTTATTTCTCGGTAATGGAGTTTGCACATGGGAGTTTACAGAATTACTACATGTTTCATTTCTTGCCACTGGTTTTACCGGAATATGCACATGCATGTTTTCACAGTTTTGCCTTTTGCTTGGTAACGGACTTTGAATGCAAGAGTCCTCAGTCTTGTATGATTTGTTCTGTAACTAATTTCCACATACACAGGTTGCTGATTTGCTTTTCAGCTTTGTATTTTCTTCTTTCAGAAATCAAATCTGTTTTTCGAGAGTTCCGATATCACTTTGTAGCACTTGAATTATTTCTTCTTTTGACTTGGTGGTACTTACAAGTTCTGTTGTTTCCCACTGTAAACAGTCGTTGCAAGTCCATGAAACTTCCATCATGACATATGAACTAGAAGCAGCAATTCCAACAAAATGAGTTACCAGCACGATACAAGCCACAGAGATGTGATTCCTTCAGCTTAGTATCCACAAAACCAAGATGGATAAAATCAGAATTCAATCTGTCTGACTACATCCAGGAATCCAACAGGGTGTACTTTATACACTAGAGTAAAACCTGATTGTACTGGTTTCATCTTGACATTGGAGCCACTAATGATACCCAAGGCATACCTGGCATCGAAGGTGGTTGGTGAAAGACCAAGAGGGAGACCAAGGGCTGGCTGGTTAAAACAAATAGAAAAGGATCTGGCTGAGAGGAAAGCACGACTGGAGGAAGATACTGAAGAAAAAGTGTGGCAAGACAAAAGTTTATGGAGTAGGCTTGTTTGTTCCTACAACCAGATAGACCACTCACTCTGTGGCACAACATGCTGCTGAGCACAGCACTCTGGATTTCATTGGCTGCTTCACTACCCGAGCCATCTGGATCCTCCTCTCCACCACCAGCTCTTCTGAACTGTGCAGATGGGAGTTATCCCTTCAACACATTCTATGGTCCCACAACCATCCTGGCCTCAAGCTAAGATAACTTTCCATCCCTGCACCCTATGCCTAACATCTTCCTCCCCCCCCTCTTCCTTCCCCATCCATTATCCTGTCTCCATGTCTTCCTTAAAACTGTGTATTACCACTTACAATACCCCCCTCCAATTTCTAATTTATTACTTTTATTTTTACTTATTTTTATTATTCTTTTCTATTTTTCCTAACTTTATTTTCTTATTTTTCCAACTTTATTTTTTCCTAACTTTATTTTTTCCTATTTTTCCTAACTTTATTTTTTTTCTTTTTTTCTATGTTTATTTTTTTCCTTTTTTTCCCAACTTTATTTTATCCTTCTTCCCCAACTTTATTTTTCCTTTTTTACCTATTTTTATTTTTCCTTATTATTCTTATCATGAAACTTCCTGGCAGATTAAAATCGTGTGCCGGAACCGGGACTCGAACCTGGGACCTTTGCCTTTCGCGGGCAAGCGCTCTACCGACTGAGCTACCCCGACACGACTCACGATGCCGCCTCACAACTTTACTTCCGCCAGTACCTCGCCTCGCCTCTATTCTTATCATTTCAAATCTCCCCCCCCCCCCCACTCCCTCTCCACATTCCTCTACAACTTCCTTTTATCCTTTCCCGCCCATTCCCTTCACTGTATTCATTGCCGCAATTCAAATTCCCACCTTTAAAATCCATCATGCAATTCGGAACTTTCCATCTCCAACTTTACCCAGCATCCTGCCCCTCCACTCCCCACCTCACTCACAGTCTAGCTTGTATTGCTGGAGTGGCTGGACATGATTGTTGTGTGTGTAATAATTGTCTGAACGATTGCGTGAATGTATGGGTTTCTTTTTCAGATGAAGGCCATGGCCAAAAATTTAAGTTCTGTGAATGTGATTATCTATTTCCATGTCTGTCAGCTGCTCAGCGAGCCTCTTTACGGTGCGTTGTTACCTATCCTCCATTATTGATAATACCCAACTTAATAACATAATAATAAGGACAGTTTAAAACTCACCACAAAGACGTGACAAAGAGCTGCGACAGGCACATACAAAAGATACGTGTATGTGTGTGTGTGAGTGTGTGTGTGTGTGTACGTGCAGTGTGCATGCATTTTAGTTTTACTTTTTATCTGTAATTTTTATTTTTATATTTTTTATATTTATTTTGTTTATTTTATTTTCTTATTTTATTTTTCTCTCCTCCCCCGCTTCCTCACTCCATTCCTAAGCTGCATCTCATTATTCCCATCTAGGCAGTGCTGTACCCATCCCCACCACCATGACGTAACCTTCCTATCCCCTCCACCAACACTAAAATGCAGTATATCTTAAGTTACCTGTAATTCCCCTGGCATCAGTCTTTGCAAGTTCCCATTCTCCACCACCTCTCCCCTTCCCTGCTCACACTCTGGCTTCATATAGACCCCCACTTCACCAGAGTACTCCCCAATCTCTATCCCATCTCTATTGCCCTTTCTTCCAACTGTCTTCCTCCCTCCTTCCACACCCCTTCCCTCTCACAGCTTCCTGACTGAAGTTGCACCTAACAGCCTATCCTGTCATAATCTATTCCCTGCACAATCTTCCAGGCAACACTAACATCTAAAATCTTCCCCCACCCATATTTTGCTACCCCTCCCCTCCTACACCTTATCCCATTCCACCTTCTCACTCCACCACTCATTACTGCTTCCAACAGGTGTGGTTGCATTTTGGCCACAGCACCTGGAGACATTTGTTGTGTATGTGTAAATTGGGTTCACATGTGTTTCTATTCATAAGTTGGGCTCTTTAGGCTGAAGGTTAAATTCTTGAGTAACCTTTTTGTTGAGCCAGTCTGTGACTCATTGTGTCATCTATAGTATATTGTACTCTATTCTTGTCATAATATTGATACTCAGTATTCATTGATGTAAAAAATATTTCCTTCACAAAATAACATGGCAATCAAGAAAATATTAGGTGATAATAGTAGATTAACAACGACTTAATAGTAAAACTGAGGAGGTAGCATCTTTGTTTCAAAGCAGTAGCCTTCTTCCTAATATAATCAGTTAAATTTAGATGACATAAGCTTAAAAAATACTAAGCAGTCTAGTGATGGTTTATTGTCAATACAGTATACATATTAAATTTTTATGATGCCTGTATCTCACATTAGTTTATATCTTGTTTCATGTCACATCCCTGAAGGTTCTACTTCTTGGTGAGAAATGTGGAAAACTATGACTAAGTGAATGCTGTAAATGTAAATCTTGTATTTTCTCATATGTATTATGTTTAATTTAACATCACTTACCTTTTACATTTGGATACTTTACAGTTATATGTTTCTATAGTCACAGTACAACTGAATTACTTGTTACTTTTGTAAATTGTATAATACTAAACTGTATGCATTTAAAATTCAAATTAAGCATTATGAAAATTTGCCACTAACCAATTCTGTTTTCTCTCTGATACAAGCATTCCTGGGCAATGTGGTGAGGTCCTTCAATGTCCTGTATAGACTTTTCCAGGTCTTTTCGTTTGTCTTGAAGTAGGTTGTTTTCAGCAAGAAGGCGTTCCAACTCAGTTGAAAGAGCATTTCTCCAGAAGGTGGTATCTGTAATCCGTTCTCCAAGTCGTCTACCAGAATCTCGTTGTGCAGCTGCTGTTCGCTCTTCAGTATCTCTACAAAATAATATTAATTTTTTATGTATTGGCCAGATTACAACTGTGAAATATCTATCTAAATATTTGTCTCTGAGTAACATCCCAATTCAAATATCTAATACTGGTAATATGTGTTATAATATGTTATCTCTAAAATGATAAAAATTGCAAATGTGAACATGTGGAAGTGGAGTGTGTGTTCCTTCCATTCTGAATTGACACACCTTTAAATGCTTATATTATGCTTTTATTATGGTTCACAGATTTGTGACTGGCTAGAAGACTTCCTAAGTAATAGAACGCAGTACGTTGTTCTCGACGGCGAGTGTTCATCAGAGACGAGTGTATCGTCAGGCGTGCCGCAGGGGAGTGTGATAGGACTGCTATTATTTTATATCTATATAAATGATCTGATGGACAGAGTAAGCTGTAATTTGCGGCTGTTTGCTGATGATGCTGTGGTGTATGGGAGGGTGTCATCTGTAACTGACTGTAATAGCATACAGGATGACTTAGACAAAATTTCTAGTTGGTGCGAAGAATGGCAGCTAACTCTCAATGTAGAAAAATGTAAGGTGATGCGCATGAGTAGAAAAAACAATCCCATAATGTTCAAATACAGCATTAGTAGTGAGCTTCTTGATGGTGTCGTGTCGTTCAAATATCTAGGCGTAACATTGCAGAGCGATATGAAATGGAACGAACATGTAAGAACAGTTGTGAGTAAGGCGGACAGCCAACTTAGGTTTATTGGGAGAATTTTGGGAAGATGTACTTCACCTATAAAGGAGACCGCTTATAAAACGCTTGTACAACCACGTCTTGAGTATTCCTCAAGTGTTTGGGACCCGCAGCAGATCGGTTTGAAGGAAGACATAGAGGTGGTTCAGAGACGAGCAGCTAGATTTGTTACCGGTAGGTTCGACCAATGCGCGAGTGTCACGGAAATGCTCCGGCAACTCAATTGGGGATCGCTGGAAGATAGACAAAGTTCTTTTTGTGAATTTCTGTTAAGTACATTTAGAGGGCCGGAATTTGAAGCTGAGTGTAGTACGATCTTGCTGCCGCCTACTTACATTTCGCGTAAAGATCACAAAGACAAGATATGAGAAATTAGGGCTCGTACGGAGGCATATAGGCATTCTTTTTTTCCTCGTTCTATTTGGGAGTGGAATAGGAAAGGAAATGCCTAGTAGTGGTACAGTGTACCCTCCACCACAGTGGCGGCTACTCCTTGAGCACTCCCAAAAATATAACACGAAATACATACCAGTAGTTTATATCAAATCGACTCGCATAATTTTCGTGTAGCAGCAGCCTGTGTAACTGAATGATCAATGTTTTTAGACTAGGTAGTCTGCCAGCCAGGCTCAGCGAATGTTTTCAGAATGGGCGGACTGTCGGACTCTACGCGATCCGTCCGCGTCGTGTTAAGGCTGGCAACGGGTGCTTGGAGTGAGTGGGGGTACTGGGGGTTGGGTGGGGGTAGTGTGCTGAACAGGGCCGCTTAGGACAGCGTCCGTGCCAAGGGCGCGAAATATACAAAGGCGCACCACCACCGGTCTAGCAGTTTCTGACAGGTGCAGAGCGTGTGATACTAGTGTCATTGTTGTGAAGGTGCGTGTAGTTGCCTAACTGGTTTTCTAGTGTCGTACTTAGAATGAATAATATAAATAGCGTAAACTACATTTTAACATTTGGTGGTCAAAAAATGACTTTGGAGGGAATGTTGGAATTAAAAAGGTTAGACCACTGAGACCTGATTTGAACATTGTACAGACACAAAATGCGTGTAAAAGCGAAAGTAGTTTTACTAGGAAATTTAATCCAGCTTTATATAAAAATGCAGCCTGGTTTTGTGGATGTGAAATAAGAAATCCTTTCTTCTGAACTGCGTCAGTCATATAGGCCCACAGTAAAAATGATTTCCAAACAGCAAACGGAGCTTTAACACTTCTCAATTGTATATACGATTATAATTTAGAAACTGTGGTACTGGAATCTGTGAAACTCATGCGTATTATTTGTAAAATACCAATGACAACAGCGGATAGTGAGAGGTGTTTCTCTACACTCAAAAGAATTAAGACTTTCAACAGAAACACAATTAAAACAGAGAGACTTAGTGCGTTAGCTATGTACTCTATAGAAAAACACTTTTAAATGTGGATAATTTTAATGAACTTGTAATTGACTTCTTACCACTTCTTTATATTATTTTAAGGTACAATTCTTTGGTCTGTTGTGAAATCTAATAAAATGGAGTTAAGAGGTTTTCATTGCCTGCAGAAAATATTAAAGACTATATATTTGTGCATACATTTGTTCGAAGAAGTCGTGTTAGATGAAAGGTGAAATTACGTAACTAGCTAATAAAATTAATGCTATGTTCTCCCCGTTCAAGAAATGTTCTGAAGGGACAAAATGTCGTGTAAAATTGTAGAGAAATGCTGCCCCTCCTAATAAACAGCCCACCAGCCGCCACTGCTCCACCATGCACCTTACGGTGAATTGCGGAGTATGTATGTAGATGTAGATGTATATATGTTTGTGAGCTGAAAATTGTGGTACATACTTTTTAATACCTGGCATTTTAAAACTGCAGGTTATAGTATTTTATAAGAAAAAGATCTTATCCCATCAAAAACATTGTGGTAACACGCGGCGTGTTTGTTTGAATGGCGTGCTGCCCGTTACCAGGACTGGCCGCTGCGCGGCGCTGGCTGCACTACCGCACTACACCCTGCTGGCACCGCAGCGTTTTCAGAGAGGCACTGGGCCAGCCGTGAACTTCGCCTCAGTTATATGCTTACTGTGCTCGCGATCGTGTGTCTCTGGTTGATACTACTAGATAGAATGAGAGTGGGTGTGTACGGACGTATCTTGTGTTGGAATTCGATGGGACGGTTCAGGATCCTAGCGACACTTGTAGCTGGCGTGACATGCATAGGTGTGTTATTAGTCATAACACAATTGGCGAAGAAGGTGGTGTTTGAATTGGCATGTGCTCCGTCGTGAACGATGGTGGAAAATGAAGGACTGGCTCCTGTGGACTTTCAGCTACCCCCATGGGGCCAAATCCTGCAGCAATCGTTACAGACTGTGGTTGACTCCATTCAGCTGTTAACTATGATTGTGTCGGGTCATGCGGACTGCTTTGACTCCCCGGTGTCGCGGTTGCCGTCGGCTCCTCGGCTGGTCTTTGATTTCAGTTCTGTGTCTCCCACTACAGTGTTTCCACCTCCTTTCTCTGGCTTTGACGATTCTTCAGAACATTGGGACACTTATGAAAACCGGCTACATCAACATTTCCTTGCATTTGGGGTGTCCAAACTGGCATTGTGTAAGGCTTTATTTCTTTCGTGGGTCTCCCTCACATAGATCAACTTTTGCGTCAGTTAGCCCCCTGGAGGAACCGGCTGCTTTGTCTTTTGATGAGATGTGTCGTTTGTTGTCGGCCCATTACCACCCGCGTACGCGTTATTGCGGCACGGTTTAAATTTTACCGGTCGCATAAGAAACTCAGTCCTATCGGGCATGCGCCGCAGAGCTGCACTCTGACCCACAAGGAGTCATATGCTGGTCATATGATTTGGGACGCAATTCTCCGGCTTGCTCCAGATAGGGAAGTGCGCCAACGTGCCTTACAGCTGGACAATCCTACCTTGATGGATGTTTTAAACATTGTGCAGTCTTTTTAAGTCTCACAGGCTTCAGGGGACCAAATTGAGACTTGGGGTGATGTTGCTGCAGTTTTGCAGTCGGGCTCGGCACCTTTGGATTGCACGGACATTGCGTTTGTACGGGAGTGCCCCACTCGCCGCATGCACGGCCATAAACAGGCCACGGCTTCATGGCAGTTGCGGGCCACACCACACACTCCCGCTCGCATGCAGAGACCTTTTCCATCTTGCCCCTTTTGTTTTGTACAACATTACAGGGCTGATTGCCCCAAGCATTGGGTTACATGTCACTTGTGCAAGAAAAAAGTCCACATGGCTTCTGTTGCTGTTCCCGGACGACTGAGCAAGATGACGAGATGGATGTTAATCTTGTCCACAATGTTCACTCTCCATCTCCCAAATTTTTTGTTGAAGTTCAGATTTTTGACAGGGCAGTTACCTTACTTGTTGATACGAGAGCTTCCGTTTCTCTTCTCAATTATATCACATATGTGTACGGCTTGGCTCACCCCCTCTGGCTGCTGTCAACCATTCTTTGCGTGGCTACAGCCGCCAGCGCATCCCTATCTTGGGTCAATTTATGGCTTCCGCAGCGTATAAATCTGTCGTCAGGCCAGTTACTTTTCTTGTTGTTGATGACACTGCGGCTGCAAATATTTTGGCCTTTTAATGTTTTCGGTTTTTCTATCGGTGATTCTGTCAATCTCCTGTTGGATTCACATCCTTTCTCGGAGTTGGATGCTCTTTGTCAGGAATATTCTTCCTTGTTTTCGGGTGGCCTGGGTTGTACCGTGCGACCCAGGAGCAGGTGACCCTGTGCGACTAACTTAAGGCTGAACTGGATCACCTACAGGACTTGCAGGTCTTAACTCCTATTTCTTCCAGTGAATGGGCTACATCACTGGTTATTGTAAAGAAGCCTGGGGGGTCTTTACGTATCTGTGGCGATTTTAAAGTCACCATCAATGCACAGTCTGTGATTGACTTGTACCCCATGCCTCGTACAGATGATCTCCTTGCTTTACTTTCTGGTTTACACTCTTTTTCTCACATAGATTTAGTGGAAGGATATCTTCAGCTTGCTTTGGACGACAACACCAAACGTCTATTGGTTGTCAAGATTCCCTTTAGGTTATACCAATATCAGGAACTCCCTTTCGGGGTTGCTAGTGCCCCGGCTATTTTTCAGCGCTACTTAGAGCAGCTCCTCCATCCAGTTCCAGGCTGTGTTAACTACTTAGACGATATTGTTGTGACCGGTGCCTCGCCCCATGAACATTTAAGAAACCTCAGGCACTTTTCTCTGTCCTACAAGCAGCCGGTCTCCGCTGCAACCTGGCGAAGTCCCATCTTTTCCAACCCTCTATTCCTTATTTGGGGTTAGAAGTGTCTTCAGCGGGCATCCGCCCTTTGCCGGATCACATAGCCGTGGTACAGTCCGTGTCGCATCCCGCATCTGTTAAAGATGTACAGGTCTTCTTGGGCAACATTGCCTATTACCACCATTTTTTACTGGGGGCTGCCTCGGTAGCGCAACCCTTACATCGTCTGCTTCACAAGGGTGTTCCCTTTGCCTGATCATCTGAGTGTGAATGGCCATTTTGCACGTTAAAGCGCTTACTGGTTTCTGCTCCTTGTTTGATGGCGTATGTTCCTACGCAACATTTGATTCTGGCTACGGATGCGGCTCAACATGGCATTGGAGCGATTTTGGCCCATAAGTATCTGGATGGGTCGGAAGGCCCCATTGTGTACGCATCTAAGACATTGACAGCAACCCAGCAATGATACTCTCAAATTGAAAAAGAGGCATTAGCCATTGTGTATGCTTTGAATAAATATCACATTTACTTGTAAGGGGTCAAATTACATCTTATTACTGGTCATAAGCCCTTGGTGTCTCTATTTCATCCTATAGCAGCACTTCCCAACAAGGCAGCTCATAGGTTGCAACATTAGGCTCTCTTTCTTTCCCATTATAATTATGAAATCCATTTCCGTCCCACGGCACAGCATGCTAACGCGGACACATTATCGCACCATCCAGTGAGTTCTGATCCTGACTTTGATCGAGAAAAGCTTTTATGCTTTTATTTGGATGTGAGGAAGCTCAGGCTACTGTTGATGGTTTTCCTATTATGGCTCCAATGTTGGCCAAGGTGGTGTGGTCCGATCCTGTGCTGCGGCGCGTTCTTCACTACATTCGTATGGGCTGGCCGTATGAGCCACTTCGGAAAACCAGTTACGTAGAATGGGGGGCATAGTCTTTTGTGTTGACCATTAAGTAAATAATTGATTCTGTCCCTGCTCTATAGTTGACAGGTTCTTGTACGTAGCTCTCATACAGTGAACATTTAGTCTATTTGATTTTGCTGCCAACATTTCCACTCTACGCCACCGCCTAAGTAAAATTTCGCCTTTATGTCAAAACTCTAGATGTGGCGAAATTATATTAGTTTGTCCCTATTTCTTAGAACAATATTATTTGTGATGTAAACAAATAATTGTCGTTTAAAGTCACCGGGAGACCAATAATACTGTATTCGGTAGTGCCAGTCTAGTAATGTGTCACTGGTTCTGCCGAGGATTGTTTGTTTTGCCACCCAAAACATTGATATTCTTGCATGTTGATGTTTTCCTTTCGATGTACATCATACATCAATTTCCTTGAATTGATGTTACCATTGATGTTACCATCAATGTTTTTCTAATATTGATCATCCAATGGGCAGTAGTTGGTAGCACTTCAATTTTTAATGTTCACTTTTTATTAGAGTTAGAGAACTTAAATCGTCAAAACATCTATTTCGTTTTACCGCTCTTAAGGCTAAGTACACTCATGAATGTTGTATTGTGCACTTCTGCAGCGAACCATCTTTCAAATTACAGAGGTATCAGTGGTCTCCTGTTAAAATGATCATAGTAAATCAGTACTTAAATTTTCAAGTTCGTGTATTTATATAATATCTTGTGACAGTCCTTGTTTAATGTTAATAACATCAGCAGAACTTCTTGAAGAACACCATAGATAACATAGACTGCATGTCTCTCAGATCAATGGCATTTCCCTACCTCTGCTGTGTTGTGGTTTGAAACCAACATTGCCACGGCTGAGTGGCCAAGTGCATTGAGGTGCTATGTTCCAATGCGCGAGGCCATTCCACGTCAGGGGTTTGAATCCCCCCTCGGGCATGGATGTTTGTGTTGTCTTTAGTATCAGGTAGTTCATAAGTAGTTTGTAAGTTTAGGGACTGATGACCCTGAAGTTAAGTCCCTTAAGCTTAACAAACATTTTAACATTTGAAACCGACATCTAACATTTTTGCTCTAATGTTTTTGCCAAGCGTCATATGATGGAATTTTTGACATTAGGATCAACAGTTTTCTCATTTATAGCTAGAATGTAGGTGTAATTGGTACTGTTTCCATTTGCAGCAATTTAAACTATATCTTACCAGTTACTCTTTATTCTCTAATCAAGTTCCACATGTTATTTCTAACAACTCGTCACTTAGTAGAAAGGTGACAGCTACATTAAAATGAAAAGTATAAATGTTTACGGCACCAAGAATTGAACCCATGATCTCTTGCATGTGAACCCAACACTCTACTACAAGACCATTACCAATACAATACTTGAAATGCCTACATAGCAGATACTCTTCCATCAAGCAAAAATGTGTTCATGAACGGAATTAATATTTACAGATATTTGAATTTTTCCTTTCATTACAGGCTAAATACTACCTAAATACAAAATTTGACATTTGTGTGTCCGCTAGAAGTACCTTAGAATTTTGATGATCAGTGAATGACAGAATTAGCAATTTTCGACTGCTATGAACTCATTGAAGAAAATTGTTGGAGAACAAATTCACAGGTCTCAAGAAAGTGTGGCATATCACAAGAGCTTGTGCAGGCCATCATTGCAGAATTGTGCTACGGAAAACTATTTACACAGTCATGGCCTTAAATAATCACTCCTGAGTGGACATCTGTTCACAATTATTTTACATTTGTCCACATCAAACACTGTCACATACTGAAGATAGCACCACCATTTTCTATGTTAGGAGCAATAACAACCCAACATTGCACATTACTGATGTTGATACTGTCATCACCATGCACAGGTGCAATTTTTCTATGGACTTCAATTGAATGTATGTTTGCTGTTGCTAGCAACTTGATTACAGCACACTGTTTCTTATTCACCAACTTAGTTGTGTCACACACTGTCATGTTTCTCTACAGTTCGGGATCCTCTAAGAGAAGAGGCTTCCAATTTGCATCAGTGAAGATGCGAAAGCAGATGACTGACTTTAGTTTATTCCGAGAATTTAGGAAAGATGCAGGTCATTTGTAAAGGAGAATGTGTATAAAACACTATTGTGACCCAGTTTTGAGTACTACTCAAGTGTTTGGCATCCCCACCAGATCACTTTAAAGGAAGACATAGAAGCAATTCCAAGGAGGGCTGCGAGATTTGTTACCAAGAGTTTTGATCAACATGTGAGTGTTATGGAGGTGGTTCAGGAAATATAGAAAGCTGGCTTTTGATGGTGACTGTAATTGATTTTATTGCCTTCAACATACATTTTGTGTAAGTATCACAAATATAAGAGAAATTAGGGCTTGTACAGAGGTATTTGAACAGTTGTTTTTCCTATCACTCTTTGGGTAGTGGAAGAGGAGCAGAAATGATTAGAAGTAGCATAAGATAACCTCTGACATGCACTACATAGTGGCTTGTAGAGTATGTATGCAGAAGTAGAAGTTAACTGATAATATTGCCGCAAAATCACAAGTTATCCTACTGCTGGCGTGGGACATTGGATAGCTTCACCAATTGCGGTGCTGAAGGTAGCTGGTTTAATCCTGTCCACCAGCAAAAATTTATTTCTTTGTATTTATCATTTCCAGAATATTCCACATGTTTCTTGTGTTCACTTGTAATTTATACGTGTTTCTTAACTATTCTTCTAATTTCTGGTATATTCTGTCACTGTATAAATAGCAGAGCACTCTGCCTGAGAAACAGTCAGTACTGTGTGTATGTTTCAGTTCGCAATAAACCTGCTTTCAGTATAAGTGCTGTGTTCAGTTGACAATCCTGCCTTTGAAGTCAAGCCTGCTTCCATTTCAACACGACAATATCCACGGCATGTAACTAAGGACAGAAGAAACACATTCTGAAGCATTACTTGGTCTCGTAGTTCATGCAGTGAAAATGTCGGAGTTGTCAATACAATATCCAGTTTTTTAATACATCCTGATTCTTTCTTTACTATTTTTTCCCAAACTGCCATTTCATCTCTCTTCATCCACTATTGAAGTGTTTCTGTGTGTTCCTCTAGGTGCTATACTTACATATTAAAACCAAGAGGTCATCATAGTTAATTGGCTCCCATACTGTTGTCCTTATTAGAATATGAATTACACACAACTTATCTTTCATATTCTATTGTGACAAAAATGAACTCACTGCAAAACAGAAAAGTGGCATAAAAGCTGAAGATTGAGGTATCTGATGAACAAGAATTCAGAGTTAATTGTCAGCTGTTCAACAACACACACTATTAGCAGGCACCTAAGACTGATCTTAGCAGTACAGTGCACTAACAAACACAGTTCACCGCAATGCAAACACAGTTCACCAAGTCTGCATGAATGCATAAATTACAAACTCAAATACAGTAATCTGTATAATTAGAAAAACCACCAAAGCATAATAATAATTAAACTATTGGTATGTACGTACTTTCAATAAAATTCTTGAGTGCACATGACCACACTTAATTTGAACTGCCTGATGTTTTGGTCACTATTTAAGTGGCCTTACCCAAGGTATTTTACTAAATACTGAATGAAAGAAGACCTGATTCTTGTATAATTATGGGAAAGAAAGTTATATGAAGAGGGGGAGAGATAACTGGAATCCTTTATTGGTCTTCCCAATATTTCATGCTATTGTTGGAAATGGAGGTCCCTGATTAGTGTTTACATTGCCTATTTTCCTGTCATTGGTTGTTGCATTATTTAATCTTTCAATGGTGAAAACAGACTTCTGTAACTGGTGCTTGCATATTGCTTGGCATTGGTTGGAGCTGGTAAATCATAAAAAGCATGGTGCAGTTTCGTGTTACCTGATGCGTGCAGCAACAAGTTTGTACACTGTGTTTGTATGACTGCATTTGTGAATTTTGTTACATGCACTGCCTTCTCGTGGTGCCATTAATGTTAGTAACCAGGATACCATACGTCTGTACCCATCTTCACGGTTGAATTTTACTTACCATCCTGGCAGCCTCACATGATTATTTTGGCAATCATGTGATGTTGGCATTAGAAAATCATGTGGCAATGCAAATGTTTTGTGAGAAATCTTTGATATACAAAGGATACTTTTACTGAGTGGGTTGGGTGCATCCAAGAATCTATCAGCCATAGATCAGAAACACAATTATTTATTTAATTCGTTGTCTGAACAAAACATTAATCAAGTCATTACGTGGATTTCTAAGAATATTAACATCTTGGCAAAGATTTTCTACCGTGTTGTTGATATTGCCAACATAATCATGTGAGGCTACTGGGTCTAGTAGGTAAAATTTTACCCATCTTCTCTATTCATGTTGATGGGTCATTTGGCTATTTCTATTCGCTCTCTAATCTTCCTCATTATTGTAAATGGTTGTTTTACCAGTATGTGGGATTCAAGAACAGTAACTGGTTGCTGCACTCATCCAAGTGTTCTAGCACTGCTGAATTTGTGTGTTGTCATAGCTGGATATAGCTTTCATATTCTGAAATTTTGTGTAAATTGGTGCTCCAGTCTCACTTCAATATACCAACCCACACTTGCAACACATTAGAAGACTGATAGTATTTAGCTTGTCTACTGCATCTTTCATTGAGCGCTCCCATTGTCACTCAGTACTACCCTAGACTCGAAAAACTAAATTGCATCCTTCACCAACGTTTTGATTTTCTATCCCTGTGCCCAGAATTGAGAGACATTCTGCCAAAGATCCTTCCCACTCATTCCAAATTGGTGTTCCGTCACCCTCCCAACCTCCACAACATCCTAGTTCATCCTTATGCCACCCCGAACCCCACTGCAAGACCTGTCCAATCCACCCATCCAGCACTTCCTATTCCAGGCCTGTCACAGTCTTATCCTACCCTATCAGAGGCTGGGCCACCTGTGAAAGCAGCCATGTAATTTACCAACTGTGCTGCAACCATTGTGCAGCTTTCTATATTGGCATGACCACCAACCAGCTGTCCATTAGGATGAATGGCCACCGCCAAAGTGTGGCCAAAAACAAGGTGGACCACCCTGTGGCCCAGCATGTAGCGGAGCACATGCTTGATTCAATGGCTGCTTTACAACGCGGGCTATCTGGATCCTCCCATCCACCACCAGCTTTTCTGAACTGCACAGATGAGAGTTATCACTACAATACATTCTCTGATCCCAAAATCATCCAGGCCTCAACCTACGATAACTTCCCTGTTTTCCACACCTTACAGTTCCTACCTCTATATCCCAAACCTCTCCTATTTTGAGTGGTGCGTGAATGTGCGATTGCATGTGTGTGTGTGTGTGTGTGCGCGTGCGCGAGTATGTGCTTGTGTGTGTGTGTGTGTGTGTGTGTGTGTGTGTGTGTGTGTGTGTGTATGCGGTTGTATGTACGTGCAGTGTGAACGCATTTTATTTTTATTTTTCATTTAATTTTTATTTATTTGTTTTCTTATTTTATTTTATTTTTCTCCCCTCACTCACCTCCTCACTCCATTCCTAAGCTGCATCTCATTTTTCCCATCTAGGCCGTGCTGTACCCATCCCCACCACTATGACATAACCTTCCTATCCCCTCTCCCCTCGCCTCCCATCCCCAATTTACACACTGCAGAGGGTGATTCGAGGTGATGGTTGTATGACTGTGCTGTGTGATTGTGTGAGTGTTCTGTTTTCTGAAGAAGGCCATGGCCGATAGCTGAAAGTGTTGTATGTGTGTGTCTTTTGTATGTGCCTGTCGCAGCTCGTCGCCACTTCTTTTCGGTGAGTTGTAAACTGTTCTTATTACTATATTATACATATAATATTCTTGAAAAGAGATAGATTAGCTGGCCAGGTCTTACCTTAGTTCTGTATCACCAACAGTCACACAAAAACACAAAAATGGAAACAATTAATAGGACAGACAGTATCTCTGACTCCCACAAATCACCCATCATTTCTCATGGCCTAGGTCATGAATAATCTTCCCCTTTTGTTCCCTTTCTCTTCTCTTCTCTCCTGTCATACATGATACCATGTCTTTGCGATGAGTTGTAAACTGTCCTTATTACTACATTATTAATTCCAACCTGGACTTTCCATTTCATTTAGAGCTGTTTAAATTCAATAAATTAATATATTTTAATCAAATTAAAAAGAAAAAAGAGTCTTTGTATCTCTGACACTGAATCATAATTCATGTCAAATCTGAAATGAATAAAAACATTACACTGTGTGCTAAGTCAAATCATCGTATATTCAAATACACTGTCCAGTGTCGTCAGGTAGATACAGCCAGGTGCACCATTGTCAATTATAGGAAAGGGCCCTGGACAAATGCTGTAAGACACGGAGCCCAGCTGAGCTCGCTCTCAGTTTGAGTTTTATTATTGTGCTGTATTCACTGCCATACTGACCGGGTAAGTGTCTGCTGAACTGGGCCCTTGTAAGATTAAAATGTTAATAAATGTTTGTTGAGACTATACAACACAATGACAACAAGTTCACATTTGCACTATCCCTTGTGTTCAGAGTTCCCAGAGTGCTGTAGGTCAGTGTTACGACAAGAGGATCCATTGTGAATTCTTGTTTCCTATGGATTCAATAATGGCTCAGTTGCTGCAACAACAGAAGCAGCAGCTAGTTTGGCTAAGGAGTTGGTCACAACCCCTCTAGCTGGCGCTGTTCTATCCCTTACTCCTACAGTGAACTGACCCCACCTTTCTCCAGGTATGACAAGTGGAAAGGGACATGTATGAAAACTGGTTATGCTAACATTTTCAGGATTTTGGTGTTATTCACCCTAAACTTTGTTATGCTTTCTCCCTGGACTTTCCTCACCTTTTCCATTTGTTGGGTGAACTAGCTCCTCTACAAGACCTGCTGGTTCTCTCATTTGCTCAAATATACCAGTTACTTTCTAACTGTTATTGCAAATGTCGTCATGTTAGCTTTTCTAGAGTTGAGTTTCATCAGCAACACAAGCAAACTAACCAGTTTTATAATGATTAGGCCAATGAATTTCAAGGGTTGACCCAGTCTGTAAATTTGTGTCGGCTGTTCATGCAGAATCTTACAGCAACCACATCACATGATTATTCGTTTGGCCACAGACGAGTAAGTGAGAGAGAAAGCCATTCAAATTGATGACCTGTTTATGTCTGAAGTATTAAAAATTGTGCAGATAATCAAAGTGTTCAGGGCAACTGAAAAGCAAATTGACACTTGCTGTGAAGTTTTGGAAGTGCAGCCATCAGATTCCCCCACACTTTAAGGTGATGACCAATCATTGACTTGAGGTATAGAAATTGCACAGGTCCTCAAAGTGTCCAGGGTGGCTGGAAAGCAAACTGACACTTGGTGCAAAGTCTTGGCATTGCAGCCCCACTTCCTTTCCACACCCACACGATGACCAGCCTGGTGAGGTCATCATGGTGATACCTTTTGCACAGATGCACACCTGCCACTACTACTCCCTGACATACTGCCTAGGCTGTTACCATAACCATGACTGAGCAGATTATCCATCTTACTGAGCCGCATGTCACCAGTGCTTAAAAGAGGGTCACAGTACCTCTGAAATTCGGTCCTGTCAGTTTCCACCCAGGACATGGACATTGTAGAAGTAGATCCTCACCTTCTAAGTTGTTTTTTAGATCTGATGATTTTTCATCAGGTGGTGCTATCACCTGTTTTGTGCACATTGTTAATTTATAATAAACAGACTATAATGATCCTGGGTCAATTTACAGCCCCAGTCACATATCCCCTTGGTTGTGTGACACCTCGTGCTTTTGGTTGTTGATAATGCTTCGACCACTAACTTGTTCAGGGTGGATATCTTCTAAGGTTTCAAATTTTCTATCACCAATAAAGTCAACTTAATGTCTGAGATAGCTTCTTATCCTGACTTGGATGCACTTTATTCTGAATTTTCACATCTGCTTTTGCCCGAGTGGGAGTCACAATGGTCTTCCTGGCTCACATCACTATGAAAAATTCAGCTTGCCCACACTTTTATTGGGTACACCCACTATCAGTAGCACTTCATGCTGATGTCAAGGATGAAATGGATCATCTCATGGAAATGGATGTCATTTGTCCAATATCTTCCAGTGAATAATCGGCAACCCCTCTGGGTGGTGATAATAAAGCACACTGGAGAACTGTGACTGTCCATAGATTTTAAGACCACAATTAATACTCTGTTAATTGTGGACAACTATCCCATGCCCTGCCAAGAGGAGTTGCTGGCCAAGTAGTCAATAAGACTTTTTTTAAAAATCAATCTTGTCGAAGCCTACTCCAGCTGCTGCTGGGTAAGGATTCACAACATATGTTAGCCATCAAAACAACAATTAGCCTTTACCAGCAATCATGCTCTCCTTCAGGGTTGTCAGGACTCCAGGAATATTTCAGAGAGCTTTGGAGAAATTAATGGCCCCCATCGCAAGGTTCATCAATTATTTGGAAGACACAGTGGTTTCTGGAAAGGCAACCAAGAACCATCTTCTTCTTCTTACTTTTAGGCCAAAGGCTTAAAATGTAACTTTCATACATGTCAATTTTTCTACCTTCCATATAAAGGCTCTGAGGTCTTCAGCCAAGGAATGACACCTCTTATAGACAATGTGCAAACCATTACAACTCTCCCTCAGCCCACTTCAGCTAAGAAACCCATTGAGTTCCTCAATTCCTCCAGAAAATCACATATTATCATAAGTTTATTTCAGGGCCAGCAATCACTTTTGGAACTCTTATACACCCTGTTAAATAAGTGTGATTTCCATTAGTCACTGGCTTGTGATGAGGCATTCTCTACTATTAAACAAGAGGTATACTCTGCACCATGTTTGACAACTTTCCAACTGGGCTGACATTTCATATTAGTTACTAATGCATTGCACTGTTTTCATTGTGGTGCTAGCTCACCAATTTTCTTAAGGTTTGCAATGCCCCATTGCTTATGCAGCTGAGACCAAATATTCACAAATAAAGAAAGAGGCTCTGGCCAGTAGACTCTGAAAAAGTTTTACATCTTTTTCTATGAGGAGAAATTCACCTCATCACAGGCCACCAACCTTTTCTGTCACTGTTTAGCCCATCAGTGTTCTTGCCAGACAAGGCAGCACACCATCTGCAACAGTGGTTCCTCTTTTTCTCTTGTTTTAACTATAAGACCCACTTCTATCCCACTAAGCAGCACACAAATGCTAACACACTGCCCTGCCCTCTGGCAGGAGGTTGTCACATCAACACCGAAGCACTGGTGGATACCTCTGAACCAATTCTCCAGTAAGTCATCTCCTTTGTTCAGCTTTCCTCCTTCCCGAGCATTAGATCTGCTCCACAATTATCATTCTTTGCAATTATTATCTCTTCATGGTGGTATTCTGCTCCTGCAGCCTGCCAGTGTAGCACCTAGAGCAGTTATCCCTAGCACAATCCAAAAAGAGGTGTTACACTTATTACACTCCTGTACTAAATGTGCATCCCAGCAGGTGGCCCCTCTGAATGTCACTTTTTGGCGTACTGCAGAGCAAGCGTGGGAGCTTATCTGTGTTGATATGTGGGCCCGTTCTTAAATGACTACTGGCTGGTAGAAGTGGATGCCTTCTCAAAATTCCCAAATGGGTTGCACTATTCTGCATTGTCCTCTAGGGTAACAAGTATGGCCTTATCAAAAATTTTCTCACTTGAAGGACTTCCCAATACATCAATTACAGATAATGGTCCACATTTTGCCCTACAATTTTTTGTGGAATTTTGCACTTAATGAGGCATCGGATAAATATTGGCACCATCATTTCTCCCACAATAAAATAGTGGGTTGGAATACATAGTCTGCACCTTCAAAACCCAAATCCCACAAAATATGGGATGTCATCAACCCATGACCGACCTCTGTCACATTATTGATTCATGCCAGTGGGAGAGAAGAGTCTGACAGACCTATTGGGACAACTATGCCCACATGTTATGGGTCCACTCCTGAGTGCTCTATCTTAATGGCCTACAGGGATTTTTAACGAGGGCAGCAAGAGCTCTCTGCCTTTTGTGCAGTCTGGTCCCTTCAGGCCCTATGTGGGACCACTGCCAAGTCCAACAGCAGGGCCAATACAATCAGACCAATCCAATCATTGGCGGTACCAACAGATATGAGTTCAAGCTGCCCTCTCAAGCAGCAGGAAGCCCATATCACCATCCCCCCATCCAACGAAACCCCAGAAGACACCATCGAGCCACCTCCAAGACCAACATCCAATGAGATGGTGCCAATGACTGAGCAGATGGTATAAGCAGTCCTCCCTCCCATCATATCTGACTGGCTTCCGACAAGTTTCACTGGCTCCCTAACATGCCATCCACAGCTGGAGCAGCCTTACTTTGTGGTGCCACCGTGACAATTCTGCAACAGTGATAGTGTTAGTGAACAACTAGATGTACAGTGCTGTGATCTGCATCCCCCTACTCCAAATGAGAAAGCTGTGCTATGTCACACCGTTATACGAGGCGCGTCCAGAAAGTAAGTTCCTTTTCAATTTATCTCCACTGCAGTGCTGCAATTGCAGTTCTGCACATGCGCTGTAGACGATGTGTATAAAGAAGGAGTACATGCGCCAGTTGGAGATTTCTGTCAGTTACAAACTCTTTGTTGTGCTTGTTTGAAATGTCGGCGTTGATTGAAAAACCCGCTGCCTGTGAAATCAGGTGATTCGGTTTCTGAATGCGAGGAAAGTGAAACCAAGTGAAATTTATCGGCAAATTTGCTATGTTTACAGACCAAATGCAATGAGTGATTCGATGGTGAGAAGATGGGTCCGACAGTTCAATGGCGGGCATAGTGATGTGCACGATGAAGAACGAAGTGGGCGTCCACCTTTGGTGATAGAAGAACTGGTTCACGCGATTGATGACAAGATCCAGGAAAACCGTAGGGTTACAATTAGTGCTCTCACTATGGACTTCCCCCAAATTTCACTGTTTCCAACTGGTTGAGACACAGGCGGCAGTTTTCTATGAAGAAGGTATACAAAACCTGGTGCCACACTATGACAAATGCCAGCAAAATTTCAGCAGTTAAGTGGAAAAGTAGTTTAAGGGTTGTAGAATTTTGTGCAATAAAAATGTCTTCGGTACCTGTGTACAATTTCATTTTATTACCAAATGGAACTTACTTTCTGGACGCGCCTCGTATATTGAAATATGCTGCCTGGTGAAAGTCAGGGTATGATGCCAAGTTCACCACTATTGACGACAGGAGCACAACCTGGACAAACGCAATAAGACGCAGAGCCCAGTTGGGCTCGCTGTCAGTTTATATGTTACTTTCGTACTGTATTCGCTTTCATGCTGACTTGTGTACTGATAATGCACATTGTGAAGGAGTCTGTCGAACTGGGTGAGAAGTTATACAGTAATATGTAACCAATAATACAGTGCATAATAATTAACACACCATAGACAATGCAGGCATTAATATTACACACACACACACACATACACACACACACACACACACACACACACACACACACCCCTCTCTCTCTCTCATTCTCTCTGTCTCTCATTGTATATATTCAAATAGAAAGTGTCATCATTAAAAATAAATAAAAGTAACATTAATTTCTGTAAGAGTAAATACCTCATTACACGAACTGCTTCATTTCGAAGACGTTCTGCATAGTTCCTGTTGGTTTCAGACTCATTATAATAGTTGATATTGCTTTGTGTCCATTCAAAAGGTGTATAACGAGAATAAAGTGCAGTTCTTGAAGCATGTGGCGGATTACGCTCAACACTGCTTACTAAATTTGGAAACCTTATCGGATCTGTAGACATTTTTGGGGATGTGTAGCTTTTGTCAAGATATGCATTTGTTAGAGGGTGACTAGCCCTGAAAAAAAGAACAAAACTGAAGGTAAGTTAACAGGTCATTTGTAATTAGCATGTATTGTTCCATATAAATGTTTTTATCAATGAAGCACTTCTTAAAATCAAATTCAAACTGTACTCCAAATAAATTTTAAAAATGGGTGTGATCAGTTTTAAATGTATACAGTAAATGAAAACTTTTGAATGCATCAGTCTGTGATGGAGCTAAACTATACTTTATATGAAAAAATAACATACTATTCTGCTAAAATGTAGAAGATTACCTGCCAATATTTAAGTTTTTAATACCAGTATTATGTCTTTTCTGATACTCAATCTGATATTCGATTACTAGTTTCCAGACTTTGGTGATTACATGTACAACAGTTAAGTCAAGGAGTACAGGACTCTGCTAGGAACTTTTAGACAATGGTGCAAAGTTACTTGTAGAAATGTTGCATTTATATCTTCTGCTGTGGTTGTAAATATTTTAGTTTATATGTTGAAGAATATTATTACTATCCTGGTAATAAAGCAATAAAATATTTATCTCAAACCTGTCATATAACTCAGCACACATCCATGTCTTTGTTTTTCCTCTCAGTTATCACTCAGTGTTCTTTTTGTAGAATATTCATTATGACAGATTACATCTGTAGTCAATAATTCAGTCATGAATAATCAGTTATCGGTGATTCAAATATGAATAACATACTTCAGGGAATTGTTACAAGCAAAATGGTGTGGGTCGAGTGGAAGCTTCAGGCAATATATCTACAGTTTTCTCCATTCACTAACACATTAGCTTGCTTAACAGTAATAAATCAACATTGGCTACATATTAAAACTTACACATTATTTTTAAAAAATCCTTTAAGAAAGGAATTTTATTACATTTTCTAAATGATGTTGGCACAATATATCATCTTACAAGAGCAGCAGTAGTTACTTAACAATACATCATGAATGTCTCTTGGTGAATGCAGGGTGCATGTCTGTACCCGCATGTACAACATGCCCAAGCCACTGTTGGTATATACCATGCAAGAAAGAAAGGAAGCTTAGAGTTTAACATCCATTTTTGAGCAAGGATGGGAAGGAAATTTGTTGTACTCTTTCAAGGGAACCATCCTGGCATTTCCTGGAGTGGTTTAGGGAAATTGCAGAAAACCTAAATCAGGATGGGCAGAAATGGATTTGAACCACTGTCCTCCCAAATGCAAGTACATTGTGGTATCACTTGTTTGGTCCAATATGAAAGAACAAATCAAGATGTTCTTTATCACAGGAATTGAATCTGTCTGCAATCTACACCAGAATGAAAGTTCAGTACAAAAAAAGTTAAGACAGAAAGTAAGAAGAGACAGGAAGGTTTTTAAAAATTGGAATATATTATGTCAGTATTGGACTGTGGGTTGGAAGACAGTTGTGAATTTTAACAAAGGTAAAGAAATAGTAGACTGACCAACAAAGAGATACCAACAAGCACTGCATTATTCATGATACTGATGTGGATTCTTTATGATAGGTGCTATGGAAACTTATTAGCAAAAGTGTGCAAAACAAACTGTTGCAACAACACTGGATCATTGTGTGTTTGAAGAAGATATTTTTTCCAGTATGACTGCCTCATATATACTCATCTAGTTTGTAATGCCAAAATGGGTCTCACACTCAAACCCTTCCCTTAACAGAAAATTTACTACAACTGCTCATGAAAATGCGTCTTCTGAATGATTTAAACTTTCTGCTTGTTGCAACAATATACAGCTGGGGATTACACTTGAATACACCATTATGAAAGACAAAATGAAAGCCAATTGATGACTTGAAGGCACTCATAGCCCAAGTATTTGTGAATTTCTAGGATAAGAGCCAAACAGATTACTACTGCTGGTATTTCCTCTCATACCAGCATGTGGTGAACAAAACTAAATAGCAGTCTCAGTTAGTAGTTTGCATGTGTTTCTTTCAGAAGTTTAGTAGTGTGAGTGTATCACTAAATACAACAAGGCTTGTGTCTTTGTATTTCATAGTTTTTGTACAGAAGCTTAGCACCACCTGCATCACAAAAGTTGTACAGTTCTGAATATAGAAATGTAACAGTTCACAATCATGTTTCCCTGTCTGCCAAAATGACAGGTGCAGTGTTACACAGTATCTTGGGCTTTCTTTTTGTAACAAGTTTCATAATGTGAATTCTTGACTAAAATACAGCATGATTTATTTTTATCTTTCTTTCAAGCCTACTGTTTTCAAATTAATTTTAACAGTAGGATACCAAGGAAGTGTGCTTGCTGCATGTGAATATAGGTCTTGGCTGTATTAGTGGACAGGTGAAAACATTGTTGGCCATTGTCAGCTACGTCCAAGCCACAGTCTCATGGTGTACATTGTTGGCCATCGAAAATCCAAGATCATGAAGGACTGGAGATATGGCGTACGGTCAGAGCCACAGGCCAGACGTAATAGAACGATCGTGGAGAAGGCAGCGATCGACCGAAAGCCAATTGCAAGCAAATGCAGCGCTTCCTGAGGGGATTAACCGAAGATGCGCGCCCTCTACAAGCAATTATACCTAGGCCAACATGTATGGACAGCCCGTCAGTTACTAGTCAGAACTCAAGCAGTTACTAAGTCAGAACTTAGCTATAAACCAAGCAGTCAATAGGTCTCAGCACAGTTAGCATCATACAGAAGACCCGCGAGAAGAAAGAAGAGAGAAGAAACAGATACATGTTATAAAGTTGAGTATCATTGTAATTTTCAGTCAATAAAACTTGTAATACTAATCTCTATAGAAATGTTTTAGCTGATCATCGATTCCTGCACCAGTACCTTTCCTGACAACTAGACCAGGATGAGGACTCAACTAATGCCTGAAAGAATGAAACAACAAAAGGCAACAAGGTCACAACAAATGGCGACGAGGACTTCAACCACCCACATTGCGATGTGTTGTTATATTTCTGACCGCTACGCTATTAATTTTGCCTTTCTCCAGGTCTCAGCAAAGCGAGTAAATAATCTTGTGACTTCTACAGCATGGCATAGTGTCAATTTCTATATGTTTGTACTGCTTTTTATAACAGTTTTTGCACCATGGTTAATGCTACTAACCCTGCCACTGCCACTGTGCCGCAGCTTCCTGCGCTCGATGCACAACAGCTATTGCAAAAATGTCAGTTTCAGAGCCAACAAATTGCATCTCTACTGCAAACCATGCAACAACTTCTGGCCACACCTGCGTCTCAAAATACACAAGTTCCACAGCAGCAGCCACTGCCTCCAGTAATTCCACCATTCCGACAGTATGAAAAAAAGAAGAGGACTGGTTGGACTGGTTACAACAGTTTGAAGCCTATGCCACAGAGCACCAGATACAAGGTACTGTCAAACTTAATTTTCTGTTATTGTGTGTAGCCCCCCCCCCCCCCCCGCCCCAGTGTTCCGTCTTCTGAAAAAACTTTCTCACCACGGAGCCTTCTGAACTTTCTTACAATTCAGTGATAGGAGCCCTCACAACATATTATGAACAGCAAATCAATGTAGTTCAGTTCTTCAGATGTATACCTGGGCCGCTGAAACATTGCACTTGACGTTTCGCGTTACGGCGAGTTAAGTTGGCTACACTGCTTTAGCGACGTTGCAACACTAGCCTCTATACACACAGCAGACGAAACTGTTTTCAGTTGCATCTCGTAATTGTAAGCTATTGAGCAATAAAAGTGCATATAATAATTCGTTATTGAGCAGCAATTAATTAACGGCATATTAATGTGGCCATTGGAAAGCTCCAAAGGTATGGAAGAACAATGGACAACAGAATCCAACACTTCAGAGGTAGTAATCCTATATGTTTAGTGTACTGACAATGCATACTATAGGGGTGGGGGAGTGGAATCCAATACCACGCCAAGACAAGCAGGGACAGTATGGTGAATCACAAGGCAACAATTCAATAGTCTCTCACTGTGGTGTTTCCAGACTGTGATCTGATCATCATAGGAGGGCAGACATCAGGATTCATCAGTAAAAACAATGTCAATCCATTTGGTTGTCCATGTCTATCGTTCATTGTACTCATTCCTTCACAAACACTTATGACATTGACTCCGTGGTAAATGCAACAGTGGATGCCATTTTACTTTTATTGGATATCAGGAGGTGACAGCCAATATACACACTGGTATCCAAAATTAAAACAAATAACCATTATTTCTGAGTTCCTTGTCGAATACACAATATAAGGTGTGCCTGAAAAGTTCGGTGAATGGTTCCATATCTCACACACTGCACTGGTGAGGATGAGGTGCCCATGCAAACACATTGAGGGACATGTCCACAAGTGCCCACTATCATGCAAATCTGCAACCCAGATAACAGGGTCAGTGTGAGAGTGTGAGAACTCCTGCCATTGCAACATAGAATGCAAAATGGAGCAATGTGTTAACATCATGTTTTTCTTCAAATTAGGCAAAATGGCAATGAAGATCCATGGCATGTTAGTGCAAATGAATGGTGTTGAAGCAGTGAGTAAAAAGTGCGTTTTTGAGAGGTTTAAATGCTTTAGAGACAGAAAGGAAGCTGTTTTTATTTATTCATATCAGAAGAATCTTATAACATATACATGTGACACAAAACATAGCTGAAACACAAATACGAAATGAAAATCAACACTCCTTAAACACCATCCTCATGACCTAGGCCGTGACTTTGATTTGATTTTTCCAGGGAAGCCAAAACAGTCTTGGTCTAACCCGCCACTAAGTTTATTGTGCGGTATTGCTCCCTGTTTATCTAGTAAAGCCAACCAATGCCCTTGAGCAGAGCAAGGAGTCCCTTTACCAGTTCTTTATTAGACACAATTTCTTCGGGTCTAGTTGTCCCAAATGTTCTGTGCCTTTTACTCTTCAGTGCAATGCATTCAAAGATTAGATGTGATGCAGCTTCATCACTGTCATCACAAATCCTACATTTAGGGTCCTCTTCTATTATTCCCATTGTATGTAGGTGTTTTTTGAAATTCCCATGGCCTGTCAGCAATCCAACCATGAGTCTAATCTCTCTCCTGCTCAGGCCCAGGATTGCAGAGCTTCTTTTAAAACATGGCTTTGGCATCATTACCTTGCCATATTTTTGTTGGTATACTTTGGTTCAATATTCTACGTGCTGTCTTCTGAGCCAGTTACGTAGCTCCAATTTGATAATTGCCTTGGTGATTGTCAGGACAGGTTCCAGTCCAATAAATGGAGTCTCTGCCCCCATCCTGGCTAATCTGTCGGCATGTTTGTTGCCACTGATCCCCGAGTGGCCAGGGACCCACAATCGGTTTACTCTATTGCTTTCCCCTAGCTCCACCAGAACTCTGTGACATTCTGCAACAATTTCAGACCTTGTTGCAGGAGCCTCCAGTGATCTCAGGGCTGTCTGGCTGTCTGAATAGATATAGATGCTACGGTCTTTGTAGCACCTATGCAAATTCTCCTCCACACATGCCCTGATGGCAGTGATTTCGGCCTGGAATACTGAGGCCAGTTTTCCTAGAGAGATGACGCCCTCCAGTCTTGGCTGCACCCCATGTACCCCGGCCCCAACACCTTGGTCAGATTTTGACCCCTCAGTGAACCAGACAATATCCCCCGTACAGTGTCGAACTATTTTCTCCCATTGCTCCCTACTTCCAATTGTTATATTGAAAGGCTTGTTGAAGCAGTATGGGGTTATAATATAGTCGGCTGGCATTTCCCAACCTTTCCTATATTTACCTCACTCACTATTTTAGTGTGCGATTCTGCATATCGCAAAGAGTTCCAGTTGTTGCCAGATTTGAGTCTGTATGCACCAGCCGCTGCCTCCATCTTGACCCAAAGGTGTCATGGGGGCATATCCAGCATGGTTTCCATCCCAGCAGTTGGTGTGCTGCTAATTCCGCCTGTTATGGCTAAGCAGGCTAATCTCTGCACCTTACCAAGCTCCTTAGCAGCAACCTGCTGTTCTACCTTCTTCCACCACACGACCACCCCATAGGTGATCCTGGGTCTAATCACTGTGGTGTATATCCAGTGCATACCCTTGGGGCTCAGGCGCCAATTTTTGCCACAAGCTCTACTGGTACTCACAAGAGTACTTTTGCCTTGGAGCAAATATTCCTGATGTAAGGGGTACATGTCAGTTTCTCATCTAGGGTAACCCCTAGAGATTTCACTGTCCCTTCACAGGTAGCGCTTCATTGAAAAGCTTTAGATTCCAAATTGAATGTTGTATATGCTTCTTTGTGAATGGTACAAGAACAGTCTTCTTAGGACTAAACCCCAGATCCTGTTTTCTGCACCATTCTTGCACAATGTCCAAAGCAACTTGTGCCATATTCTTTACTGTGTCAGCAAATTTGCCAAGTATTACTATGACAAGATCATCTGCGTATCCTTGGCAAAAGTACTGCCTAGAGTTTAATTCTCCAATGAGATCATTCACCACTAGATTCCACAATAAAGGGGAAAGTACTCCTCGTTACGGGCAACCTCTAGTGGTGTTGATTACCATTTTTTCATTCATCATGGTAGCTTCTACCTTTCTTCCACTGAGCATGGCCTTAGTCCACCTACATATAGTGGTCCCTAGGTCATGCACCTCTGTCGCCCTAACCATGGAATCAAAGGTCGTGTTGCTAAAAGCCCCCTCGATGTCCAGGAAGATACAGAGCGCTATTTCCTGAAAGTGTAGTGCTTTCTCCACCTTCCCAACGAGTTGGTGGAGAGCTGTCTCACATGATTTACCTGGCTGATATGCATGTTGGTTTGAATGTAGAGGAGCCCTACTTAACCTCCTTTCTCCAACATGCACATTAACCAGCTTTTCCAATGTCTTAAGAATGAAGGAGGACAGGCTGATTGGTCTCATATCCTTGGCCTTGGTATGATAAATTCTCCCTGGTTTAGGAATGAAGACAACCTTCACTGCCCTCCAGGCATTGGGAATGATTCCTGCTGCTAGGCTAACCTTGAATAACCTGCACAGGAATTTAATAAGATTTTCTCCCGCTTGTTGCAGGAGAGCTGGGAAGATTCCATCGGGGCCAGGTGACTTGAACGGTTGAAATGTTCCCACCGCCCATCGGCCCTTACTGAAATTGATACACTCCTTGGCCAAATCCCAGTCCTCTTTGTGAATACCTGAGAACCTTTGTCTCTCAGGAATCACATTCTGGTCTGAGTTATTCCCCAGAGTATATTGTGGAAAGTGAGTCTTGAGGAGCAGTTCCAGCGTTTCATGTGCTGTCTTTGTATACTCCCCATCCTCCTTCCTCAATGTTCCTCCTGGATTAGGTGGTACCCTAGTGAGGATTTTATGAAGTCTCGCTTGAGCAGCTGTGCCCTCCACTTCCTCACAGAATACCTTCCAGGATGCCTCCTTTGCCCGTCTGATGGCAAGGTTGTAATTGACAAGGGCCTCACGATACTTTGCCGGGGGGCGAAGTTGTTCGCGTCCGGAAGCAATCCTCAAAGCTCCACGTGCCCCCTGGGTGGTTCTAAACGGACAACAATCTTTGGTAGCTGGTCCTGTCACCACGGTGATCTCCCAGCTATGTCAGCTACCAAGACAATCCAGAATGGCTCTTGTCAGGGCCAACAAAATTGTCAACAAAACGATCTGAACAGAGCAATAGGTCCAGTCCTAAACGTGTGCCATTTGAATATTGAGGGGATAAGTAGGTCAAAATGTGACTTCCTCAGTAAAAATCTTCTGAGTAACAATATTGACGTCCTTGCTCTACAAGAAACCCATGCAGAAGATCTTAAAAGTTGTTCAAGAGGCAATATCCATGGCTACAGACTTGTGGGAGAGATAGGCCATAGAACATATGGCGTGGCTACATATGCTAGACAGGACTTGGATGATGTATCTATAATTCATGAAAGCTGTGACGATGACATATTTGTTTTGGCAGTGAAAGTGTCTGGAACTACCATAGTTAATGTCTACAAGCCTCCCAACATCCAGTGGCAAGATACGGTTCTCCCAGTTTTCGAACACCCTTCCCTATATGTCGGCGATTTCAACAGCCACAGTAGCCATTGGGGGTACTCGTCTGATAATGAAAATGGAATAGCCTTAGCTGAATGGGCTGAAAATAATAACCTTTCCTTGGTTTTTGACGCAAAAGACTCCAGCACATTTTTCTCAGCCCGCTGGAAGCGTGGATATTCACCTGACCTGTGTTTTTGTTCCTGTGATCAGACATTAAGATCTCTATCAGTTACGAGAAAGGTACTTGGCACATTCCCACGGTCGCAGCACAGGCCAGTGCTGATATCAGTTGGGATTAAGATTCCCCTAATAAGATCTTTTCCGAGACCCAGGTGGAATTTTAATAAAGCAGACTGGGAGGCATTTACTTCCCAATTAGAGGACAACATTAGATTCATTCCTCCTACAATAGAAAATTATGACAGATTCGCTGGACTCCTTAAAGCTATAGCTAAAGCCTGTATACCTCGAGGCTACAGAAAGACATATATCCCGGGATGGAGCCAAGAGTGTGAAGACCTGTATAACGAATTTATCAGCACTGAAGATTCAAACACTGCCGACATCCTACTGAACTCCCTTGATAATGCCAGAAGAGAGAAATGGGTGAAAAAAGTTCAGAGTTTAGACTTCACTCACAGCAGCAGAAAGGCTTGGTCACTTCTGAGGAAATTGTCTACCAGTGTATCCGAGAAAAAACTTCCTCCCACACACCCTGATCCTTCCGACATAGCCAAACGAATCGTAGCACTATCCAAGTCAAAACGGCAACAGTCTGACAGATTAATATCCTATAAAATAAATGAAATTAAGAAATGCCAGCAGGCTCCCCTGGAAGTATCAAAACCTTTTTGCTTAGACGAACTGCATGTGGCTATCTCTGATATGAAGACTGGGAAAGCTGCCGGTATAGATGATATTTTCCCAGAATTTATTAAACATGCTGGACTCAAGACCCGATTGTGGCTTCTAAATTTATTCAATAACATTCTTAAAGACAGCTCTCTACCAAAAGCTTTTAAGAGATCTAAAGTAATAGCTGTTTTGAAGCCTGGTAAAGCAGCCGAACGTGCAGATAGCTACCGCCCAATTGCACTTCTCAGTGTATGTTACAAGCTGCTCGAGAGACTCACCTACAATCGTATTGTTCCCATTCTCACTGCTAGTATCCCTGTTGAACAAGCTGGTTTCAAACAAGGCCGTAATTGCTGTGACCAGGTCCTAGCACTGACATCTTTCATTGAGACTGGTTTCGAAAAGAAGTGTACCACTTCCGTTGCTTTTCTGGATCTCTCGGCAGCTTATGATACCGTGTGGAAGAAGGGCCTCCTAGTGAAGCTTTACAATCTCATTCCTTGTCCTATTTTATTGCGACTTGTGAACTCAATGCTAAGTGGTCGCCTGATCAAGATCTATCTCGGCAACACAGAAAGTGGGTTTAGACAGCTTCACGATGGCCTCCCCCAGGGTTCGGTTCTTGCTCCCATTCTTTTTAATGTTTACACCGCTGATATTCCAGCTACGCAATCTAGAAAATTCATTTATGCCGATGACATTGCCATAGCGTCACAACACAGAGACATCCATGTGACGGAAACTACTTTAACATCTGACCTAGCTCTCCTCAGAAATTACTTCGCAATGTGGAAACTAAAGCCAAACCCAAATAAAACGGAAGTATCTTGTTTCCATCTCAATAATAGGATGGCCGACTATAAACTTAATATCTCGTTTGATGGTGTTCAACTTGAACATAATGAACATCCAAAATACCTGGGAGTAATCTTGGATAGATCTCTTACTTTTAAGTACCACCTTCATAAAACAGCAGACAAAGTTAAAACTAGGAATAACATATTGCAGCACTTAGCAGGATCATCTTGGGGAGCCAGTGCTAAGGTTTTGCGTACAACAGCTTTGTCCCTAGTTTACTCTGCAGCTGAATACTGTTCTCCTGTCTGGCTCAACAGTGCTCATGTGAGAGACATTGATGTACAATTAAATAGAGCAATGAGATTGATCAGTGGCACTCTGATGGCTACACCACTTCAATGGCTCCCAATATTATGCAACATCGTTCCCCCTGATCTAAGACGGAAGGAAGCCTTAATGAGAGAGTATTATAAGATCTTGTCCACTCCTGAGCTTCCTATCCTGCAAGACCTTCCACCACCGGTCAGCCGGCTGAAATCACGTAAACCACCTCTTAAAACAGCTGTGCAACTACATGAGAGTGGCTTCTCACCTAAATCAAACTGGGCAAGAATTTGGGATTCGTTTAATGGAAAAAACAGCATCTGGATAGACGATCCCTCTAAGCAGCTCCAAGGAATGGACCTTCCCAGGAGAGAATGGTCTTTGATCAACCGTTTCCGGACTGGTGTTGGTCGCTGTAACTATTGGAAATTCAAATGGGGACAGACAGACGACCAGTCATGTGATTGTGGAGCAGACATTCAAACGATGACCCATATAATTACTAATTGCCCATTACGATCATTCTCAGGAGGGATGACCGAACTCCATACAGTCAGTCAGGAAGCTGTCCAGTGGTTAAAGGAGTTGGACTTGGCTCTGTGACAGAGATATGTTTTATCTTATTAACTAGACACTAGTATATCCTACTAAAGTATTATATGTAGCTGACATTATACCATACGATATATATATATATATATACGATACTTTGCCCATTGTCCCTTGCGCCTTGCAAGGTTAAATAGTCTTTGTACCTGTTTCCTTTTCATTTCCAGGTTATTATTCCACCAAGGCACACTCCTATTTGTGCACTTCTTGGTGATTGAGTAGCTGTCCTGGTATGAGGTCACTATAGCAGAGGTTACAGCCTCTGCTACTTCCTCAAACTCTGCTGGATTCCTTATTGAAGTTTTAATTTCCGATAGGCTGAAGTCAAGGTCTTTCCTAGATGTCTCCCAGTCAGTTTCAGGCCTTGCTCTCGCATTGCTTTCAGGGACTTCTCTCCGACCTCCACCACCAGGGTTCGTCCTTCCGGAACGACCTTTTGGTTAATTACCCTCCAATCCTCTGTCGAAACTTTTGGGTTCTGGACCCTTATTTTCTCAAACAGAGTCTTTGGAGGGACATCCTTAAGGATCTTTGGTACCCATATTGATACCTTTGCGGTCTTCAGGAGTTCGGTTGCTGTCTTGACCAGCAGCTTCGCATCCTCCCACGGGGATATCATGGGCACCTTGTCCTTAAGCCATTCTGCTGAGTGCTCCCCCTCGCAGACAAAAATGAGGGCACCGCGATCTAGATAGACCCTCCTGAATTTGGGTCCTGGACGAGCGTCCCCTCCAATCTCTTCAAAGAGGGCCATCTGCACGAGCTCCTCCTATTGCGAGGTGATGCTCACCAGTGGGTATCCATCTTGGACAACTGCCATTCTAAAGACCGAGACTGCAGTACTATAGGTCTGTTTCCCTATTTCCTGCCTCAGCCTTTTAGGATCACGCTTGTCCAGAGAGGAGGGAGTCTTAGATTCCTCCCTAACCCTCTTGCCACCTGTCTTTGACATCGAGGGGGTCTGTGTATCCCCTTCGACCTGAGGCAGTTTCTTTTTGGGGGTCGTGGGCTCAAGCCCTTTTGATTCCCTCCACTTATGTTTAGGAAGCCATTCTTTTCCTTCCTTTTGCTTCTGTTCCTTAAGAAGATTCCTCCTCTGAGCCCCAGACAAGTCCTTAATCCTAATCTGGTCCAACTTCTCTCTTACAGTTCCCACTTCTTGCGCAGGTCTAGACCCTGACTGAGAAGTAGGAGTGCACTCCATCGGTCCTGATCCCAATGTCTGAGTATCTGAGGTCTCAGATTGCCCCTCGGATTCTTTTAAAATAATTTATTTCTCCGTGTTCATCTTAGTCCCACGAGATTTGGGGATTTATATGGTCCACACCACGATAACCCCGCACGGTGCAAGGCTACTTACTCAGGGAGGTTGCCCAGTATCCCTGAGGCTCCGTTCGAGACACATCCACCCATGTGCCATGCACCCCTCAGCACGGATCGCATCACACCTTGGGTTGGGAAAGTCATTGGGAAAGGACTGGGAGAGGATAAGGAAGACGGGACGTTGTGGGACACACTTGGTCTGATCCATCAGCTGAGGCCTTTCTGACAGTAGGTTCTCTACCTTCAGTATAGCCCTCTGCTTCACACGGATACGCAAGCCTCTCCACCTGCACGGACAGTGCTTCGTCAAGGCGGTGTCCCCCAGAGAGAAGGCCGTGACATATCTTACAAACCGCACTGGTGAGGATGAGGTGCCCATGCAAACACATTGAGGGACATGTCCACAAGTGCCCACTATCATGCAAAGCTGCAACCCAGATAACAGGGTCAGTGTGAGAGTGTGAGAACTCCTGCCATTGCAACATAGAATGCAAAATGGAGCAATGTGTTAACATCATGTTTTTCTTCAAATTAGGCAAAATGGCAATGAAGATCCATGGCATGTTAGTGCAAATGTATGGTGTTGAAGCAGTGAGTAAAAAGTGCATTTTTGAGAGGTTTAAATGCTTTAGAGACAGAAAGGAAGCTGTTTTTATTTATTCGTGTCAGAAGAATCTTATAACATATACATGTGACACAAAACATAGCTGAAACACAAATACGAAATGAAAATCAACACTCCTTAAACACCATCCTCATGACCTAGGCCGTGACTTACTTTTACCTTCCGTTTCCATCCGTTTTTCTTCCCTTCTCTCCCACCTGAAGAAGGAACTGTGTTCTGAAAGCTTCTCCTTTTCGTCCATTTTCTTTTTTTCTTCATTTGTGTCACAATAGGTGGTACAGCACAAAGGTAAGTACTGGCCAGCCACTCTATCGCTTTTGAAAAATAATTTATTAATAGTACACATATTAACAAGTCCAGTTTTAACAATACAAAAGTCTTTTCTCCGGGATTAAACTATGCTAACTCAAAACCTGGCTACATCACACAAATCACAAGTAGCACCAGTCAGATCCTCCATGGGGCAACAGTCTGGACAAATCTTACACTGTAGCAGATGCTTAGTGGTCTGTTATTTTCCACACTCACACATGACCTTCTCATGTTGACTTTGCTTCTTGGTATGTTGGTCCACAGTCTATTGAGGAACTTCCAAGTCATCCAGTCCTCCTCGTAGCCAGGTGGGGGCGCTTCCTGTGAGCTCATCCAACCACCAAGGTCCCACTCTTTGCTCTCCACATCTCTCGCCTGGTCAGTTGGGGTGATTTTTTGAGCTCTGTCGTTGCATGTAGGAAGCTTTTTGTTGATTTGAGTCTGCTATGGGGAGGCTGGTAACCAAGAAGCGGATGTGTTGAAGATGTCCGTGCCTTTGTTCATTCCATTCTGTCTGTGACTTCCCTTCTAATCTCAGGTGGCACTATACCAGCAAGGCAGTATAGTTTTTTAACTGGCGTTGGCCTTAGGCATCCTGTGACAATGAGGCAAGTTTCTTTGAGAGCCACATCCACTTGTTTACCATGGCATGAGTTATTCGATACTGGACACACATATTCTGCAACTGAGTACATAGGGACAGAGCTGTAGTTCTTAATGTATTGGGACCAGAAGACTACCCTATGGAAGACCTTGTTTTTGATTTCTCCATCAGCTTTTCTGGCCCTGGAACTCTACGAAAAATCTCAGATTTTGGAGAAGATTGCCTATCATACATGTTAAGTTGTAGTCCTTGAATATGTCATATAGTTTGGTTGGCAGATGCTGGTGGTTGATGGTGTCATAGGCTGCTGATAGGTCTAAGAAGACTGCTCCCATTATCAGTTTGTTCTCAAAACTGTCTTCTATGTGTTGTGTCAACCTCAGCACTTGTGCTGTGCAGCTCTTCCATGGTCGAAAACCAGCTTGCTGCAGGATTAGAAGTGGGACAACTATGTCAGAGAGTCTGAGGAGTATCATTCTTTTGAAAATCTTAAACAGGTGGCACAACAGAGATATTGGTCTATAATTCTTTGTTTCATTTTGTGTTTTGCCCAGTTTCTAGATGGCTATAACTTTGGACTTTCTCCATATTTTAGAGATTTTACATCCCGTCATACAGCTGTTAATCATTTCAACCAGCCACCTTCTGGTCTTTGGGCCTAAATGTTTTATTTGTTCAACACAGATGTCATTAAGACCAGCAGCTTTACTGTTTTTACATTCGCTAATTGTGTTATTTAGCTCCACCAGGGCAAAAGGCTTGGAGAGGGTCATGCACTATTCCTTTGCCTTTAGAGGTGTTCTTGCCTGAAGGCTTGCCATTTTGAAGGAGCTAATGTGCTATTTAGTTTGAAGTGAGATTTGAAAATATAATTGCCTTAGTGGAGATGCTGTTCAACTGCCTTAGTAATCGCCAGGTCTTTCGGCTGCTTTTTTTCATATCTGTTTCTTCCATCAGATTTATCCATTGCTCCCTTTTTGTTTCGCTTATTGAGGATATTAAACATTTTGCTTTAGTGTGGGTCTCTTCCAGGAAGGGATTTCTGTTATAGAAAGTATATTATTCATCCAGAAGAGGAGTTGTTGCAGAGCCAATCCCCTGTATGTAATTTGTTCTGCATCCTCAAGGAATTGATGCACGAGAACAGGATTTGATGAGATCAACAAAGCTTTCGTATTCTTCTGGAACAGGACTGATAGTTTGAACCCTTTCTTCCAGAAGATCAGTAAATTTGGACCAGTTTGCCTTCTTGAATTTGTGTCACCTTTTAAACTTAATGTATTGAGGGCTTACTGCAACTAACATACTACATATTATTGGGTGGTGCTGAGTGTTTGGGACTGGGTTGCCAATGGATTTAGAGCATCGGTGTGCTATGGTTTCACTGATAAAGAGGAGGTCAGGATTATATCCTTGACGCCATCTTCCACTGTTGTAGGAGGGAGGAAGTCTGCGGTTGTGGATTAAGCCGAAACTTGTGTGGACAACTAATCACAGTGAACTTATGAAAAATGACCAAAAGTGCGTAAACAATTTAAATTCACTTACCAGTGAAAGAAATGGTCATCAAAGTGAAAACAGTGGCCTAAAGTATGCGAACATTTCAAACGATGTTTCTCTAGGTACCGGTAAGCCAAACAAAGTTATTAAAAATGTGCCAAACTGTAATCAAAACTCATTAAATAAACAACCAAAGTGCACAAACAGGTTCAGTGTATTATCGGAAAGTAGCAGCAATATTGAAACCGAACACTCCAGACAATCTGAAGTAAAAAACAGCTGTAAAATTGTCACCTGCAATAATAAAAAACGGTAAAAAAAATGCAACATGCTTCTGTTAGCGGACAACCACGGGAGGAAGCTAGCTAATATTTTACATGACTTGAATATGGATCTTCGAGCAACTGGCATCGTGAAACCTGGTGCGAGGACGGAAAATATTATTGAAGACGTCTCGGAAGAAAAGATTACATTGAAGGAAACTGACTTCATTGTTTGCGTGGCGGGTGCAAACGATGTCTCATATAATGAAGCCAGAAAATGTATAATAGGTTTGGAAAACTTTTTAGATGAAAATAAGTCAAAAAACACTGTTATTGTTACGATACCTCATAGACATGATCTCATCTTTAATTCTTCTGTCAACAAAGAAATTCGCAAAACAAATATTAAAATCAAACAACTGTGTTCAAGTTATGCAAAATGCAATGTAGTGGACCCCAGCAGACTAGAGAGAAGTTCACACACTAAACATGACGAACATCTAAATTACCAAGGTAAAAAAATTCTGTGTCAAAACATAAGCAAAATTATAAATGAAGTACACCAACGCAAAAATCTAGTCTTAAAAGAAACCCCCTCTGATCAGACTTATACACCTTCTTTTTGAGAGAAATTGACATTGCAGGGAAAGGAAGAGTAGGTACCACATTAAGTGACACACTTACTCATTCAGATAATTGTGCTGCTCTATATCACCCTGTGAAAATTAATGAACATGCTAGACCTAGTCCAGAAATGTATAAAGAATCCTTGACCTGAATCCATCTGAACATCCAATCACTAAGAAATAAACTTCCTGAATTGGAGCTGCTCTTACAGAAAATACAATGTGAAATACTGTGTTTGAATGAACACTGGCTTAAGGTGGAGGAATCTAACTTATACACTCCATTTGGCTTCAGAAGCTTAACTGAGTACTACAGATCTCAGAAAATACAATGAGGAGGTGTAGCTATATTAGTTAATGAACAGATGTCCAATAAAGCCAAAGTAATAGACATGAAAAACATTTAACTGTAGAAGGGAAATTTGAAGCTACTGCTATTCAACTCCCGTTTTGCAAAGTGGTTGTAATGTCTGTATACTGTCCACACAAAACAGACTTTAAAGACTTTCTGGACTACATGGAAGCTCTGCTGCTATCTTTACATAAATATAAGATGTATAGAATATTATTCTTTGGTGATTTTAACTTAGATGTTCTTTTGAAAAATCCTAAGACAGGACTATTTTTAGACACTCTGAAGTCACACAAGTTTTACTGCCTTAACGACAAACCTACCAGACAAAATGCCTGCCTTGATAATGTCACTGCAAACACATGTAAGACTGAGACGCACTTGAATGTCATTAAGCCATTACTATCTGACCATGATGGACTTCTCCTGAGACTGTCTGAAGTTGAAAACAGTCACATACATGAGGCAGACTCCAGGACAGTGAGATAACTGCATGATTTACATGTAAGAAATCTCAGAAATGATCTGCAAGGTATTGACTGGAGATCCATTCTCAACAGGTGTCAGTCCTCTGGTGAAGCTTGTGAACACCTATTACACAGTATAGCAGATACCTTCAATAAATGCTGTCCAAAAATTACAAAGAGGCCATGTTCAGGGAAAAACAAGAAAAGAAACACAACCAAGTGGTACACCCCTTATCTTTCTAAACTGAAAACACTGCTTAAGTCATATTATGAAATGTCATGTAGTAATAGTATATATAAGCCTGTCTACTTGAAACTGAAGCAATTCTACAGATGGGAAATAAGTAAAGCTACGAGACAGGCCATTGACAACTTCATAGAGAAATCTACTAACAAATGCAAGGCTACATGGAAGATAATAAATGCAGAATTCGGGATCACATCAAATAAACTGCCCATTCCCATTAGCCCAGATCAGCTTAATCACAGCTTCATCCATTCAGGGAAATGCACTGTACATGATGATGAAACAGTAGCCAATGATGTCAGTGAACTGGTCTTACCTATATCATTGAGAGCTGAATTTGAAGGGAGTAATAGGGAGTTTGAATGGAAATCTGTTTCCCCTAAGGATATAATAAATGTAGTAGCAAACCTCAGTAATTAAAAAACTGAAGACTTTCATGGCCTGTCTAACTTCATTATGAAATGGATTATAGAAACAATAAGCCATCCCCTGTGCTACCTTATAAATTGGATGTTTGAAGAAAGTGTTTTTACTGAATGTTTAAAACTAACAGTAGTTATACCTGTCCATAAAAAAGGAGATAGGGAATCACCAGCAAATTATAGACCCATTGCCATAGTACCCACAATATCTAAAATCATTGAGGTGATAACGAAAAAGCAATTAAATGAATATTTTGAGAACAATAAACTATTATTTCAGGCCCAGTACGGTTTTCGAGAAGGTCAATCCACAATTAAAGCAGTGCAGGATGTTGTTATATCTGCCCTAAATGGATTCGAACAAAAACAATACACATGTGGCACATTGGTTGATCTAACCAAGGCCTTTGCCACAATATCTCACAAAATCCTAATAAATAAACTTAAACATTATGGAGTAACTGATAGAAGACTGGCATTACTTAAATCTTACTTGTCAAATAGGAAACAAATGGTCATAATTGACTCGAATAAAAAATCGGGCTTTCTGAATGTCATAAAAGGTGTGCCTCAGGGATCGGTGCTTGGACCATTTTTGTTCATTGTCTATGTTAATGATTTGCCTAATCTGCTCCCTTACAAATCAGTAATGTATGCAGATGACACCACGTTTCTCACCTCGCATAATGATGAAAATGTATTAGAGGAAATGAATAAATCAATGATGGAGAAAGCATTATCATGGTTTCAGGCAAATGAATTAACATTAAACACTAGCAAAACTGAGAAAATAGTGTTCTCCCTATAAGATGCAGAGAATGACACTGTCAAATTACTCGGTATCCACCTTGACACTAAATTGACCTGGAACTCACACACAGAAATCTTATGCACCAAACTATCTCGAGTGTTGTGCCTAATAAGAAAATTAAAAACCTGTGTCAGTAAAAACAGCTACTTCTAACATACTACGCTTTTTTCCACTCACACATTAACTATGGTACAATAATGTGGGGTAACTCTGCTGGTGCCAGAAGTGTTTTCCTTTGGCAGAAAAAAGCTATCCGATGCATGTATGGTCTACGAGCCAATACTCCTTGCAAAATGTATTTCATTGAGAACAAAATAATGACTGTCCCAACTCTATACATATTTCACACACTTATGTATACGAAGATGAACTGGGATACACACAATACCAGAGCGAATGTTCACTCTCATAAAACCAGGAATAGACACACTTTGAATATTTCTAGGACTACGCTAACAAAAATACAAAAAAAACTTTCAGTATGCAGGGAAATTTTTTATTAACAAATTACCCAGTGCAATAAGACAGTTGAAAACCAGTAGGTTCAGAAAAGTTATAGAATCCTGACTGAAAGAAAAGGCCTTCTACTCTGTAGAGGAATTTGAAAATAGTGATGTAAGTGATATGGTAAGCTCACCTGTAATGTAAATTTTGTTAGTTGGGTGAAATGCTGAGATTTTTTCCTATTTTTATGTCTACTTAAGTTATGCTAGATATTATCTGTAAGCTCACTAATGTAACGTAGATAGTTTCTCATACAAATATATTGCTCAGTACTGTAGATTGTTCAAGTGCATCATGACTTTATTCTCTAGCCTTGTGAAGCTTTGGACAGCTTTTCAAATCGAAGTGCCTAATAGATTGTTTATGTGAAAGGGAGGAAAAGTTATGTCTCTGTCTTTAGCATTATATTGAGTTGTTTTTATTGTATCGCCATATTTTTACCCACTTGGTTGGGATGTGAATTTATAATTTATATTCTTTGTTATGTTGCTAATGGAAATTCAATCTGTACCAATACCTCAACATGAATAACATGTATATAGATGAAGCCTTATGCAGCCTGAAAGCTGTCTCGTGGGCTAATAATAATAATAATAATAATAATAATAATAATGCAAGGTGACATGATTCGGCCCATGCTAGTACAACTTCTCCATTCTCATCATCCTGCTTATAAATCCAGGCAGTGTGTGACTGTTGAAATCGTCGACAAGGAAAGCAGGTTTTAAATCAGTGATCTTTGGGGAGAGTTGAAGAAAAAGTCCACAGTTGGTGGTTTATAGAATGAGGTCACTGTGTAATGATTGAACTCCATTATAATGATTTCAACATCATTCACCTCTGATGGTTTGTTATTCTTATTTGCAGGTCTGGCTTAGCAAAAACTGCACTTACATATTTTTCATGTGGTCTTTCTGCTATTAATTTCATCCCTGGAACTCTAGGACACCGATGGTGTGTGTCTCTGTGTGTTTCTTTAATACACAGTATGTCAATGTTGTTAACTTGACATAATTCATGCAGAAGTTATTCTTTGCTTGCTAAGAGACCTTCTATATTCAAAGAGATAATCATCATGGTTGGTTCTGATAAGAACGATTTCTTAGTATCACATGGCATTTTACTAGATGCTCCGATGCTTCTGGAGTGAGAGAATTTGCTGGTTATACCTTTGCCCAGGGGACACCTATATGTGTAGGTAATGTTCTTCAGGGAGGCTTCTCTCTAGTGTTGAGGATGAGCCACATTCAAGTTGACCACCGACAATCACAGTCCCAGACAACATCGAAAGAGTGGGACGGATGCTTCCGGATAATCGGTGGCCATCTTTGAGAATGGTAGCAGACATGTTGAAGATTAGCACAGACAGTGTAATCAATAATGTTCACAAACATTTGGGGATGTGGAAGACTTGTAGCTGGTTAGTTCTGCACATGCTGACAGACAAGCAGAATCAAATTCGAATGGAAGCATTTGGAGATTTCATTGACATATCTGACTGGAATCCACAATTTTTGGAAACCATCATTAGAGGATAAGGGATTTGGTGCTTCCAGTATGATCTGGAGACCAAATGACAGTCAATGGCATGATGTTCATCATCTTCCCAGCCTCCCAAAAAAGTCAGCTGACAAAATCCAAGAGAAAGATTGATGTTGATTTTCATTTTTGCTTCAAGCACTCTGGCCAGCTTACAACCATGCCAATGATGATGTCAGGGCACATATCAAATTGGGTAGTGTGCATTTTCAGCTTTTTGTGGCGTATGGTGTAATCCAGTTAATTTTGGGCATGCAGCTGTGTGCATTCAGTTTCTTGCATTTTTTGGCCGAGTAATGTCCGTCTATCTTCATAATAAGTCACAAGACTGTTAACAAGGTGTCAGGCATGGCCTTATATGCCCCAGCACAGCATCACTGTGCATGTGGGTCACAGATGTTGGTCAGTGGCAAAGAAGTATGTACGCTTACATGTGCCGGCCCCCCTGGTGGAAGCAATCAGCTATTCGATTTGCCTATCAATGTATGTCTGGCAGCAACAGGACTGTGATGACATCTCTGCAATTTCATTACTCTTAGAGCCAGGTTCCATGCCTTATCTAAATTAAAACCATTGTTTCTTCTTTTTGGGATTCCACTTTTAAGGAATCAATAGAAATTAGATTAGCAGAAAACTTAATAAATACACACAATGGGTTTAATTTAGATGATGCATGAAACCCGGCTCTAAGTGTAATGAAATTGCAGAGACATTGTCACAGTGCTGCTGCTGTTGAATTTACATCGAAAGGTGAATAGAATAGCTGATTGCCTCCACCACAGCGGCACATGCATGTAAGCGTACATACCTCTTTGCTGCCAACAAACATTTGTGAGCCGCATGCACAGTGCTGCTGCACTGGGGCATATAAGGCAATGCCTGGCACCTTGTAGGCAGTCTTGCGATTCACCCTGAAGATGGCCAGACGTTACTCGGCATAAATATTGGAAGAAACTGAATTTGTGTAGATGCATGCCCGAAATTTATTGGAAATGGTGTAGTGTTTGCACGGTGGTCCCACAGCTGCAATTGCTCTGTACATATTCACAGATGGTGCAGTGTGGCAAAGAGACAATGCTTACCAGACTCTCTGAGGTGGAGGGCCATGGAAAAAATTGAAGCAGGACAGTCCCAAACTGAAGTGGCCCAATGGCTTTATGTGAATCTTACTGGTGGACAATGATGCTCAAACTCATAATGTGTGGTGGTTGATGTTAGCCTGGATATGGAAGACACTGCATGCATTGTGTGGCTGGCTTGCTCTCTTGATTTGAATCTTATAGGGCATTTCTGGAAAGCACTAGGAAGATGGGTTGCATCACAGCAACATCCACCAAACCCTCTGCAAAATTTACAAACAGCTCTTTAATTGTTCTGCACCGTTAATTTACATTCAGTAGTTTCTCTTCTGTATTCTTTACACTGTTTCTACTATACTATCATCTGCTGTACTGTTTTGTGGCAAAATAAATACAACCTTTCAAAATTTCCATTTGTTGCATTAATTTTGGACACCAGAGTACATATAGTTACCAACAACAACAACAAAAAAGCATTCAGCTTTGATTTCATAATCTTGTTTATTTTGACAACCATTTTCGGCAATCAATTCTCCATCTTCAGGCCCTATGCCCAAACAAAGTTTGAATTTTCTATCCAACATATGGTATACATGTCTCACAGAAATAATTGATTTAAACACCTTGTCAATTTATGATCAGACCATGTATATCTACTAATGAATGTTGCAGACAGCACAATCTGCTGCAAGCAACATCAGCTGGCACATGCAGACACTGCTTGTTGGGCAACTGACTGTTTTTGTTGTGTGATGTAACAGATCAATTCGTCACTGCCATAGACTCAATATGCCCTTCATCGCGTGTAGTAATGCAACAAGGTTGCTGCAATCAGTTCCATTGGTCCATTGTTTCCTCCTACATTCAGTGTTTACAGATTTTCAGCCCATTTCCTCGGTTATGTCTAGCAGTAACACCCATTTCTGTGAAGGATAATTCACCATTCCTTTAGGTAACTATTCTTCCTTGGTCAAACACCAGAATGTGCTTGAATGAATGTTGATGTCTGTTATGAGGTGCACTGTAGCAGTTTATGCAAAACAGTCGTATGAAAGAACAACTCCAATATGTTACCTGGCCATCAGCTGCCATTTCATTTCGTGCTTGGAAATGGTGTTACTGGCATCTGCGATGTGCTCTGGTGCTCAAATACTAATCATGTGCATCCTTCATTGCTGCGAAGTCATGGTGGAAATTTCACATTATTTTCGTGTTTTCTTTTGGATGTTGCATTTTTGTGGCCAACAGAGTAGTAATGGCAAAGGAGCTGTTATGTTGTATGAATGTAGGGCTGTTGATATGGCCTTACCCTATGAGTGGCTGTTTCCCCTCATCCTTAAAAATGTCAGTTGTTACTCCTCTGCACAAAAAAAGGTGATAAGTCTTCTCCAAATAATTATCACCCAATATCTCTTGTACCCATATTTTCAAAAGTGACAGAAATTTGCATGCAGCTCCAAATTAACCAGCACCTTTCCACAAATAATATTCTATGTGACTCACATTATGGCTTCAGGTCTGGCTTGTCAACAATAAAAGCAGTTGAAAATATTGTTTCATTTATACTGTCATCATTTGAATCTAAATTATCTGTCAATGCTATGCTTGTGGCCCTCAGCAAAGCATTTGACTCTGACAGCCACAGAATTCTGCTAGAGAAACTGTACTGCGATGGAGTCAGAGACTTAGAACTCTCTCTTATCAGGTCCTACCTGTGTGACAGAAAACAAGTTGTGCAGTTTAACAACATGAGATTTAACGTCTTAGATATCACACGGGGTTCCATGCTTGGCCCCCTTCTCTTCATATGTAAATGACCTGTCCAGTGTTATGTTATGTAAATCCACGCTTTATGCAGCTGATACAACTTCCGTTACTTCTGGAAAAGACTTGGTAGCAATAAAGCAAGAAAGTAGGGATCAACTCTGTGCAACCAATAAGTGGTTCCAAATGAATAAATTGAGTGTTAATAGTGAAAAACTGTAAACATTCTCTTCAGTTTGTGTATTAAAAATGATGACAATGCTTGTTCCTCAGCTAAACTTCTTGGGATACATCTGGATTCTAAACTAACATGGAAAGTCATACTAAGAGTATGTGTACTAAGTTAGCATGTGTTACATATTTATTAGGCAAATTAAGGTCCTGTGTTAGTGATAAATTATTGCTTAATGTGTGCATGCCTTTTTTCACACCCAATTGACATATGGTGTTTTACTGTGGGGAAATTCCCCAGGAGCTAAACAAGTTTTCATTTGGCAAAATAAGGCAATCAGATGCATCTGTGGAGTCCGGAATAATGAGTCTTGTAGACCATATATCAAAAAACTAAAAATACCAACAGTTGTGTCCCTCTTTATATTAAGCTGTCTAAAACATACAACCAGTCACAAACTATGACAGTCTGCCCATCACCATAACACATTCATAAAATAGCATATTGACATCAAAGTTGCTAGATTTAAGAAGACACAGGATAGTTATGTTACATGGGGATAAAACTATTTAACATGTTGCCAGAAGAAGCACACAATGTGTCACAGAGTAAGTTTAAAAACACAATGCAGAAATGACTTAAAGAGAAAGCATTTTATACACTAGAAGAATTTAACATGAGCTCTAAAGATGATCTTAAGTTCTGACATAGTTCTAATAAGGTAAATCTAGCAAATTAAATAACAATAATAATTTCTTTAAAAAAGAAAAAAAATTCTGATGGACCAATTAGGTCAAACTTATATATTAATCTTGCAACATTTTGGCTCTATTACTTACCTGTTAATATACCTGTTTTGTACCAGTTACACATTGTACCATATTTTATGTTATTCTCTTATATACATTTTTTTTAAATCTATGAATGATATTGTATAGAATCTTTTGTACATACTCCAGTGATGACATCAATTGCATGCAAATGCTTAAAGATAGATAAGTAAATAAATTAATTTATTTTTTATTTATAAAAAAATAAATAGGTGGCTGTTCCTTCATCATGGACAAAGAAAGGTCATGGGTAGACAATTACTAGTTACAGGTAGCTTCAATTATGCATATGAAGCTGCTTAGATAATTAGCATACAGTGCTGGAAAGAGGTCCAATGCATGTTCATTGTGTCTGCTGAGGAGCCTCATGCAAGATAATGAGAAACCGCTAACAGCGGCTATCTAAAGTGTAAGGAGTAGTTGGCTACAAGTTGTATTTGCACAGACTAAAACATCAAATGAACATTTGTACTGAGGCTGGGAGTCAAACCTGGTCTCAAAACTGACCGTCTGAGTCAACTTCTTACTAATATAACATTATTTAAATACAAAAAAATACTGGTAATTACATAAAGTCTGAAATAAATAGACAAACCAGCTTTCAAGAGCTTGACTGTTCATTTCACATAATAGTTATGTACAATACTGTCAACTGTACAATAAATTGACACACTGAATTAAATATACACTCGCTGCTTGTGGTTTTAGTGTTACTGTGGAAAACATGATGATCTCTTTATATTTCCATTATAAATTTATATTAGTTGAAATATGTCATAAAATAAAGATATACACGTGTTATGCTTTCAAAATGATAGTTAGAGACAAGAAGTTATCATCTAAACCAGTGTTTGTTGAAATTCCATGATACATTCAATAGTTGTTTATTTTCACCTCGATTTTTCTATATTTTGATATAGTATTCATAAACATTTGTAATTTTTGAGATACTGACATTATTTTTAGAATGATAAGATGTGTATAATTATTCTGACATCAAAGATGTCTTAAACATTGACGCTAAACAATTTTACAGGTTATTTTACTTTATTTTGAATTGCTGGAGTGTGGAACTCTCAGATTTCCTCCAGACATCCTTACAAAATGCTCGTCTATCAGCCCTCATTAGCAAATCATTGGCCTTTCTCCGATTTCTGCTGATTCGGACAAACCTCCGACCGGCCGTTCAGTTTAACCCGCTACTTCTACCTAAGCTGCCTGGCAGCTGCTTGAACTGCTTGCCTTAGACCACTGCAAGTCTTTTATCTTTCCAAACATTACCATTACATACACTAATTGAGCGACTCTATAGACATTACTTCCATAAAGCCACAAGTTCTATCGCACTGATGAGCACAGCACCACCACAACAAGAATCAAAAGGTACTGCAAGATGTGTCAATTGTGAGAAGATACACAGCCATTCCCATGGTCAATGTGGAGAAGAGCACCCTCTATGACAACAACTTACTCAGCTGCACATTGCTGGTCAAGCCCAGTGTGTTGGTCATGGTACTCAAGAGCAGCAGCAAGAAGAATTAGCATTGCTTGTTATGTTAACATTGTAACTGTAATAGCAGTCTTCCTTCTGTTAAATATTTGCTCTTGTACTTACAAAGAAACTTATTCTATTAATGAGAATATATTTTCTAGCTTTGCTCCGGCATCTGCAACCTTATTTATGTACCTGTTGCTGTTACATACCCCAGCAGCTGACACATCATATGGTGACGAAGATACTCACCAGGAAAAGAAAATGGAATCAAGTAACACTGTGAGAAAATTCGTGATGAAGGCATAGAAATGAGACACAACATGAAGCCTAGATTGGAAGTCATCCACTGTGTTAATGGTCATTTGAGGATTGGCACTGAGGGATCAAGGAGTGGTCAGCACAGGCAGCCTGAAGTAACTCTCAATTATGATTGACTTCTAAGAAGCCATGCACTAGCTTAACTAGAGATGAGTAGACTATATCTAGGCATTAGATGTAGAGAGAGAAAGAAGTCCCATGCTGGCTATACTGCTGGTGTTGATTTAGGCGCTGCCTAATGATGATAACAAGCCATGCAGTATTTTTTTACATTGTCAAGGATGGCAGGTGTTCATCAGAGACATAGGTACTGTCAGGAGTGCTCCAGGATAATGCTAAAGAACTGCTCCTGTTCTCTTTACACATAAGAAATCTTATGGCTACAGTAAACAGCAATCTGTGGCTGTCTGCAGATGAGCCACTGGTGTACAAGAGAGTGTTGTCATTATGCCACTATAGAAGGATACAGGATCTCTTTGACAAAATTTATGTTTGTTGTGATTAATGACAAAACTTGCTTTATGTATGGAAATATATAAATTATCACAGACGAAAAGACAAAAACTAATGTACAATGTTTAAATATTACAACAAGAAGAGGACATTATTTTCATAAATTATGATTAAGAAAGTTTAGAACTCCGGCATTTGCCACAATGAGTTTAGTACCTACAACATACACCTCATGTAATGACCATGTAATAATAATTTTTACCTCCTCCATTTGCATGTGAAACAGGAAAGGTGGTACATGGTATCTCTTAGCATGCATAATAAGGTGGCTTGTAGAGCAATTAATGAGATGTAAATGTAGATGTATAGTAACATTTTGGTAATGCAGTTAAAGGGCTCTGTTACTAAGAACAATATGATATGAAATTCAATATGCTAAATCAGTCATCATACAGCTTGACCATGGTTCCATTATTTTCAGATGACAATATAATCAAGTAATCACTGCAAATTTGGTTATACACCATAACAAACCCCTTTTATTTTATTCCATGTAGAGCATCTGCAACTCGGTGGGCAAGCAAACCAAGTAGGTCCTTGGGTGTCCAGCCGGATCTGATCCTCCACGTCTCACAATATTTCAGTGAATAACCATTCCACCATCATCAGATGAATCTGACGAAATTATCTCTCTGCTCTCTGTTATTGGTACTTATAGCCGCTTAGTCCATTACATTTACTAGGTGAAGATCAAACCAAAGAGGAGGAGAAAGTCCTAGCCTTTCTGTCAGTTACAGGCAATGTGTTGTCAAAAATGGGAATACTATTGAAGAAACACAATATTGTCACAGTCTTCTGACCAACAGCTAATACATGTGCCCCACTAGGAATGGTGAAAGATGATTTAGGCCTCAAAAAGTGAGGGTACACAAAATCCCATGTAGCTGTGACAAATCCTGCATTGGCCAAACAGTTCACACTATTGAAGACTGATGCAAAGAACACCAATGCCACAACTACTCAAGCCAACCAACCAGTCATCCCAACACTGTATCAACACTGGACACACAGTGAATTATGAAGAGATGATAATTTTGGTCTCCACAAATACTTAATAGGTCAGATTCTTCAAGAAGACTATAAAAATTGGCATTACTAATGACCTCATCAACAGGGACACTGGATTTGAGCTTAGCAAGGCCTGGAAACCAGTTCTTAGGACAATTAAGGAGCAAAGTTGTGTGCAGATGCGAAAGCCTTAATCCACGGCCGCTGGAGATGAACTGCTCTCCCCACCAACCAACGCCGCTGTGGCTTCCCCCACCACCCGATGCCACCATAGCTTGCCCCACCACTCGCTGCACCACCAGTCGTTGGCACAGGGAAATAAAACTGGACTCAGTGGTTATAAGTACCACTGACAGAGAGCAGACAGATAATTCCATCAGCATGATGGCAGAGTGGTTATTCACCAAAATATCTTGGCACTTCAATGATTGGAATTGGCTGGACGTCTGAGAACCTTGGAAACAACGCATCATATGCAGGGACAGCCTGAGATAAATTAAGACAACTAGTTTCATAAGAATTTATGAAAAACATAGCAATACCTTTGCTGTTTTCTAATGACTTACCATCATATGATATACATACCTATAAGTACCATAGTAGTATATCTTATTTGAGTGGAGGAAATGTCTTTTCCCCTTCTTCATTCAGCCTTTGAAATGAAAAGTCAATATCCTAAACAACATTAGTTTAGTAAACAAACGCCTCCTTTTTTTATTTGTGAACAGCTGTCTATATAAGTAAGCTTTTTTAAAAAGAAAGATTAATTTATAAACAGATATATGGTATCACAGCATCTTATGTCTAAAGTCACTGTAATAGCTGCTGTCCATCACATTTATGAATGGAGTAGTGGTCCAAAAGTTAAATGGGTTCTTCTTCTTTTTTGTGTTACTGATGGTTGTAGCAGTTCCATCAAATGTGATTTTCAGAATGGAATTCATAATATTTATCTGCAATTCACTTGAAATTTCAAAAAGTTTTCATCCACCTACATAAATTGTCGAAGTCACTTATTTGATTAATGATGAAAATTCTCCTCAGAGATAATAAATATTGTTGAAACGAGATAGAATGGCTGGCCAGTACTTACCTTTGTGCTGTACCGCCGATAGTAACACAAAATGAAAAAACAGAAAAAAAGGGGACAAAGGGACAAGCTTTCGGAACAGAGTTCCTTCGTCAGGTGGGAGAGAAGGGAAGAATAAAGGATGGGAACAGAAGGGAAAGGTGGTTCACGACCTAGGTCATGAAGGTGGTGTTTCGGGAGTGTGGACGTCAGAGATACTGCATGTATGTACTGAGCCAAGCCAGAGAGGATAAATATAACTAAAGAGGAAAGATCAAGTAGTAAAGAGAAGAGAAGAGAGTGAAATTAATGATGCTGAGGGGTGTAGGAGGGGCGGGGGGGGGGGGGTGTCTAAAACGTTTTTCATAAACAGGGAAATATGGATGGACACACACACACACACACACACACACACACACATGGAGAGAGATAGAGAGAATGACAGAGAGAGCGAGAGGGCGGAGGGCGGTAGAGAGAGGGGGGGGGGGGGGTAAGGAACGGATAATGAATAGGTGAGCTGAGAATGGAGGAAGGGGAGGGGTTAGCGTAGATTTAGGCCAGGGGGGTGGCGGGAGGAGAGGATATGTTGGAGAAGTCACTTATTTATGATTCAAACACTGTCTGCATAATTTGTGATCACTTTCAACTGTATTTATTACAGAAGTGTTCACTACACAGCAGTTTCTTCATTAATTATTCAATAGCCCACGATAAACAAAAGTAATAATACCATTTAAACAGATATTTGTATCTTAAGTATTTGAGAAAGTGGCCATTGGAAGATTCTCATGTAAAATGGGTGTGATAAACTTCAACAGGAATATGCTAATAACACAGCAACAAATATAAATAACAGGGACAAACAGAAATAATCTCAAACTCTGAAAGAAAAAATTGCTTGGAATTACTTATTAAGATGCAAACAATTCTTCGATTTCCTGAATGCCTTACTGTAATTAAGTAATTAGCAAATGATAAAGGAAGGGAAGGAAGAAGGGTAGGACTGAAAGGATTGACAGTGGCCCCATTTGGGCATTTCTTATGATAATTTACTGATCACAGAAGGGTACATACAAGAAGTTGTCAACCACAGAGTAGAAACAGCATTAATTATTTACTTCATGGTCAGCAAAAAAAAGAAAAAAAAAAAAAGTAATTTCCTCTTCTCTGTGTGTCTGCATAGTAGCAAAAATGTTTTCTTATGAAATGTTCTGCTTACAATTACAGTTCATTTATTGAGTGGACAACGGTACACACAAGAACCTGTAAACCATCGAAAAGGAACAGCATTACTTATTTACTTGTTGAACAAGTAGAAGAAGTAAACCCCTCTTCCATGTGCAGCCTCATAGTATGGTAACAAAAACATTGATCTGGGCACTTTTGTGAATGGAATAAAGTAATAAATCTGTTAGCATCCTGTGAGACTTGAAAAAAAGTATGAAAAGAACATTATTGTGAAAATGAAACATCAGTAACTGCCTACTATTGGATTCACTGTTTCCTTATGTGCCAAAAGGCTCTGACCATAGCCAACATTGCCAGATGCCACACTACACCACAGCATGGCAAGTAAACTTTTACCAATGTATTCATTCCTTTCCTTGAAGTCAAGTTCTACTGCTATTTATTTCATTGCACTCCCTGTATCCTTCCTCATCATTATATATTCTTTCAACTTCTTCACTGTCAGTGGACCTTAACACATATAATCTTTTTCTGATATGGTAGGTAGGTTTTGGTTTTGTGTTGGTCTTGGTTGCTGTAATGTGTTCTCTATGTTTTTCATAATAGCTTGCCACAATCCTGTTTCATTATTTATTATTAAATTCCAACAGTAGCCCCATTTGTCTGCCACTGGAAAGCCCAGATTGGAATTTCATTAATGTAATGTGGATAGGTTGCAACTCAAGAACTACTATTTTACTACTGTGTTATTAATTTTTCATTCATCTCTGTTCCAGGATGGTGATCTTCTTGTAGAGAGGATTGAGCATTGCAGGGTCTGGTACTGTTTATTGAAGTCAATCAGACATGCCATCTTTTAATGCAAATGTCATGCGTACATCCCTGAGTGAGTGGCTCTGAAAGCATTTGATGCATTTCATTGGATATGGGCTCCCAGTGCCTGGTTCATGAATTGACTTTTACATATTTCTTGCAATTTTCTTCACTTCTGAAACTATGTGTTGCTTGGCCAAATGTAAGAGTGCATTGAAGCAGGTAAGTAGGCCTATGGTCTAACTTTTAGTCAGAGAAACCCTGCTAAAAATGGAGAATAGAAGGTGACAAGTAAAATGGTGATCTTCTTTTATTTCTTCATTTTATATGCATCACATCAGCTAGTCACTATGGTGGCCATTTTTGCTTAAGTTGATATCAGTTTCCATTATATTACAGTACTTGACCTTAACCTTTCTTGAAATGAGAGGTTGTTCACACATCTAGGGTATAAAGTATGCACTTGAAAGATTTAAACACAAATAAATAATGATGTTTGCATCTCAACAATTGCGTCAAAATTTATCAAATTTTCAGATCTTCACATTAGTTACATCTGTTTTGATTTCCTAAAATGAACCATTTTGTAATATTTAAATAAGTTACCTACAAGCAACTCTGAACTTTTAAGAATATACAGGGGTAGCTCAGAAACGAAGTTCTGTTTGACAATAAAATGGAATCAATAACAAATAAAGAAAGCAATTTATTTCACAAAAGCCTATGAAACTTACAAGTACATTTCAACATAGCCCCCACAATTTTCTGGGCATTTCTCATATAAGTTTATGTATCCTTCATCACAGAATTTTGCCATCCATGTTGACAACCGAGTGGTAAGATATTCTTTGTGATAATCACATTCTTCAGTCATAATATCCATGAAATTTGTGGAAGTTGACATGCAATACCATTAATCATAAATCTACAGTTTGTCTTAATAATTTCTCTCGCTGGACTAACCAGTTCATTGGAAACCACAAATGGATCCGGAATTCATTCTTTGTCATACACTTGATCACCCCCTTTCTTAAATTATTGGACCCATATTCACAACACTGTATTGTATTGTATCTTTATTGGTCCTGTAAAATCATACATTGTACAGCGGTACATAGTGATATAGGACAAGTCATATAATGTATATAGTATATTCTAAAATACAATAAAATTATTTAAGCCATACATAAAAAGCACATAACTGACTCTTTCTAGAATACACATACATTTCTAAGTTTAAACACTCACATTTTTTTAATCTTAAATACATATTTACACTCTTTCATTTCCCAAATTATTTTTCAGAAAAAAATTCATCCACACTATAATAGCACTTTTCAGACAGAAAGTTACTTAAAGCAGTTTTAAATTTATGCAAGCATGTTATTGCTTTAATGTTCTTAGGTAATTTATTATAAAGTTTTGTCCCTGCCTGCAGGGGGCCTTTTTGCTTTAGTGTCGTACGAGCAAACTGTACATGTATATCATGATGCTTCCTTGTGTTGTATGTGTGAATACTGTGATTTGTTGGTACGAGCTTGTTTTTGGAATCTAAAATTTTTCGTATGAACACTACTACTTCTAGTATGTAGAGGCTCGGTAGTGGAAGAATACACAGTTTTTTAAATAAAGGTTTGCATGAGAAATGTGGTGCTACACCTACCATGGCTCTTATTATTCTTTTCTGGGCAATGAAACAACTTTTGCTGGGTGGTGTATTTCCCCAGCAGATTAAACCATACCTTAACTGTGATTCTACTTGAGCATAATACACAGTTTTGAGGACTTGCATTGATGTGCAACCTGCAAGAATTTTGATACCATAACAAATGCTGTTTAGTTTGCTACATGTATATTGTATATGAGTGTTCCATCTTAGGTCATCTTGTATCCAGACCCCAAGAAATTTTGTAGCATTTACAGATTCTAGTGTTTTACTCAGCAGTTCTATGGTTGGAGTTAGATTCTGTTTGTTCTGTATTGTATGTAGATTCATGGTGATTGTTTTCTGTGTATTTATTATTAAGTTGTTTGCAGAGAACCATTCTGATAGGTGAGATGTACACTCTTTTACTTCATTCTGCAACTCTTCCAATGTTCCACCTTTGATAAGTATGTTTGTGTCATCAGCATATTTAATATATTTCTGGTTAGGGGTAAGTGGCTCCAAGTCATTCACTGAAGCACTCATTGCATTCTCTCTAAAAATGTCAATGATCTATCAATGAATGTCACTTGGTTTAACATTCTTAGCATTCACAAAACAAACTATATATCTGAATTCACAAGTAGTTAGTAGACTTTCTACCAACCATGTCATTATAAAGAATCACAATAACTGACACACAACACAGAGCAAGCCGGGAATGGCATCATTTCACTCTGCTTGAACCCCAGATACTAGTGTAGATGAGCAGAACTGCAATCACAGTAGTACCTGAACAAAAATGTAAGCGGAACTTACTTTCCGAACTACCCGCATAGAAAAGTCAGACGTCCCCTCTTTCTTCTTGGTAACAGGGAATTCATTTTGATTTATAGCTTACTGAAACTTTTTACTGATTGTAATCAGAATACCTGGAAGTCTAACCTACTGATTGTAATCAGAATACCTTGAAATCTAACCTACTGATTGTAATCAGAATACCTGGAAGTCTACTCTTTCTTGAGTGAATGTAATCACACAGCTGTTACAATGAAAGTGTTATTGTGTACTGATTTCACCATGGTAGTCTCTAAAGCAGCTAGGAAAATGAAGGTCCCCCCACACAAAGATGTTCATTGAGCTACAACAGACATATAAAGAAGTACTGTCCTAATACACACACACAATTTCAGCTTTGAGCCATTAGCATTCATCAGGAAAAAAGACACACAACCATAATTCCAGCTACTGTGTTCAAGTCATGAACTGTGGTGGGGGGATAGGAGGAGGAGAAACAGAAAGGTTGCAAAGCAGTGGTGGGGATGGATATAACATGGCATTAGAGTGTGTGTAGGTACTAGGTGGGTGGCAAAAGAACAGCTTTGTAACGAAGTGGGTAGGCAGAGGAGGGGATTCCCAGTCCGTGTGCTATGCGTGTCTATGTGTGTGTGTGTGTGTGTGTGTGTGTGTGTGTGTGTGTGTGTGTGTTTGTGTTTGTCAGTCCGTACATCCAGGTGCACGATCTACAACATTCTGCAACTTGGACACAAACTTGATAGTGGTGTCCTCCCCCACCCCCACTTTGGTGCCACTCTTTTTGGTATTCCCCAAACCCCCCCCCCCCCCAAATCCCGCTCATCGGGAGCATGTCACCTTGTTGGCCCAGCCATCCGCTTTAGACTAGTAACACTGAAGTGGGCCAGTTGCAATAGTCTTTTAACAGCTCTAAATTCAGTTGCAAATAATGCCTTAACCAATCATCTGAGATGAAAATTGAATAAATGATTTTGGAGAGGAAACATGTTTTTCCATATTTTGCACTATTTAAGACATATTTGCAAAAATAATGGCTATTTGATATTGTCTGAGTGTCTGTCTGTAATGTGTCCCACTTCTTAGGTTGCGCTGTTTAACCTATCAGCACCAAATTTTACAGACATGTTTCTTGGTCGCCAGCAACCAGAACCTCTGTCTAGCAGCATAATCAGACTCCAGTAGAGGGCAGTGCTATGCCCTATCTTGGATGTTATGTGTTACATAAAATAAAAAATTCATGTAAAAGGCGTATAAAGATGACTTTCGCTTCAATTTTTTTATACATATATTTTGACTCTGAAAGGTGGTACACATGTAAAAAATATAAATTTTCATATTCTTACACTGTAAGTCACTTAATGGAGGTTCAAAGAATAATTTGAAGTTGAAATTTCATCTAGGGATGAATATATTGTATGATAATATATTCACAATTAATAACCATGGTTCGTTATTATTGAGATTTATTTCATTATTTCTGAATGCAACCTCCCAAATACATTAATTCTTGCCATAACTTAATTTCTTTGAAAAGGTTTTCCAAAAAGGCCGAAAAGTAAAAGAAACTGTAAAAATAAAACTGCAGGCACTCTGGTTAGTTCAGTGCAAGTGTGGTCACAGGGTGGCTGGATAAATAGAGTTGATCAATTTGTTAAATTATTGAAAGTCTATACTTCTTAGGAATTTTTGTTGGATCAGTAGAAAGAATTTTACTTTAAATCTGTTGAATTGTCAACAAGGTTTTTTTATCATACTTGAATTTATGGGGACTGAGGCAGTGAGTCCATAAAAACATGGGATGAACCACCTACTACCCCAGTTTTCTCCCAAATAAATTTGTTCTGTGAATCTGTACCCAGTTCACTTTTTCTCTGTCTCTCATCAACCTCTCTACAGTTGGGTTCCTGTAATCCTTCAGACTGTGTGACTTGCCATATATTCATAATGTTTCCACACATATAGTTGTTTCATCACTAAGGAAGCAACTAATAAATTCAAAATCTAGAAGAATTTTTTTTTTTTTTTTTTTTTTTTTTTTTCGTCCATAAAGAGTACTTATAATTTCACTACACCTATAAATGCTCTGAAAGTAAGGACAATTTTATCTCATGAATATTTTACTCATTAGAAAGACATCATAATATTGATATGTGAACATAAAAAATTGTAATTATACAGTTATTTGCCAAAATCTACGGCTGCTCAGCACAGTGTTAGGTGAGCAACTATTTATGACTTCAAAAACAAAAAAGTGGAGAGCAACTTGGAAAAACTGAAAATCATGACAAAGAGTAAGAATGAAGAACTGAATCTATCTCTTTATAAATGGTTGATGCATTATCAATGTAATGCTTGTAAAGAGATTGCATTATAAAGCATGCTGCCATAATGTACCATCATTGAAACAACTAAAAATTCAAGACATGTTTCATAGTGAGAGACACCACAATGTAATTACACATTCATAAACTAAGTTTCCAATTAAATAAAATGTATCTTTACATTTAATAAAAGAACAATCCCTACATGTTTAAACTAAATTTCAGACACTCACAACAATCTGGCACTTTCATTAATCTGGTGCCCATATGTGCAACGAATGGCTAGATTAGTGAGAGTCTAATGTACTAAGCATTATGTAACTTAACAGACTTCATGCAACACTAATAGAAATGGAGCTTTGCCTTCCCTTAACCTATAGTCTAAGATGAGTCATAGGATTAATACTGAGTTACAAATTTTAGCATTTCTCCAGACCCCAAAGGTCTTTCCCATGTTTGGCTTCTTCCACTATTTAAATTCTTCTGTATATTATACATGCCAGTATTTTGCAACCATGACTTATTAATAAGATTGGTTGGTAATATTCACAATTGTCAGCAACTGGTCTTTTGAAATTGGAATTATACCATTCTTCTTGAAGTCTGGCGGTATTTTGGCTGTATGGAGTGTAGTGCACACCTGGCCAATTAGTTTACTAATGGTTGGCTCTTTGGAGGATATAAGCAATCCTGCAGGAATGTCGTTTACTCTTAAGGGCTTTTTTATGCTTTAGTCTTTCAGTACTAAGCCATATTTTTCTCACACTATCAAATCTCCCAGATCATCATCATATTCAACTACTTCTTCCCTCTCTATAAGATAGCCTTCAAATTAATTTCCCTTGTATAACTCTTCTACATAGTCCTTCCATCCTCTAGTTTTCAATTCTTTGTTTAATACCTCTTTCTTTTTTTTTTTTCATCTGAGCCTTGATATTCGTGCAGCTCCTTCTCTTGCCTCCAAAGGCCTCTTTAATTTCCTATAGGCTGTATCTATCTTTCCCCTACTTATAGTTGCTTCTACAGAATTACATTTGTCCTCCAGCCATTCCTTTTTAGTCATTTTATACGCCTTGATAATTTTCTATTTAGACATTTCTAATTTCTTTAAACTGCTTCATTTTCTCTTTTTATCAATTAAATGCAATCTGAGGGGTAATTACGATTTGTTTTTTTAAATATATTTTATCCTCTGCTGTGTTCATACTTCAAAGCTTCTTTGCAACCAAAAATCCTGGTAGAGGCTAAACAGCACATAGGCACAAGAATTTCAGATCCTTGAGGAATATTCTGCAAGATGCTCGTTGTTTCCTTACTTTTGTTGCTTTTCTGTTGTGTGAAACGGGTGACTCAGATTGAAGTTTTTTATATTAATATACTCAACAAATACCCATTTAACATATAACATTAAATACTTTTCCACTAAATATGAAGCTGAAAATGCAAGATATATATACATCAGCTTTTCCTCTAAGTTGTTAACTTATGTAGAGCTAAAATTAGCCTCCATTAAGGAATATATTAAGAGTTTATTAATATACAGTTTACATATAAAGTTTATAAAATCATAGCTATAGCTACCTGTTTATGAGCCATCTATGGGAAACTTTTCTAACCTCCCAAAACCCCAAACCTCATGACTGGTTCAGGTGCCATGACAATATCACTATGATCCGGGCCCAAGATCTGGACACTATTCAAATTATTCCACAACCCAAACACCCTCCCTCTCACCTGCTTCATCTTGTCTTGAATCACCATAGCACTTCTTTGTTGTCTTCATCCACTCTTTTGTCTATATAAACCCACTAAGCACGAATTGTACCTGTATTCCGACAGCTGTCACCCCTTCCACATAAAAAAATTGTAATATAACCTGGTCACCAATGGATGGTGTACCTCCATAGAAGGCCCTAACGGAGAGGCACTACTCCCCATCTCAAATTCTCACATACCCATAATCCTCCCACCATTACAACCCCAAGAATCAGCTACAAAGAGCACCTCAATTGCCACCTTATCCTGTACTGGAGCAATTCAACCATATATTTTCCTTCCTATCTCTCCTTAAGTGATATTCCATTGTGCACTCAAATCCTGGTTCTTAAATCTGTAGAAGACCATGTGCTAGACCTGCTTGTTCACCCCCCCCCCCCTCCTTCAAACACACTATCACTATACTCCAGTACTGTCCTATCAGTTGAAGAGTCACCTTTTAAAGCAGCCATTTCATATATCAACTGCATAGTAATCACTGCATCGTTTTTTATTTGGCATGACCTGCAACCATCTGTCCACTAGAATGAATGACTACTGCCAAGTTGTGGTCAAGAACGGAGTCAAATACCCAGCAGCATAACATGTTCAAGTACAAGAGCTGCATCACAATCTATGAACACAGCCCTTCAGCACCAGTTTTCCCAAACCACATAGATGGGAGTTACTCTCTTTTGCACTTATGATCCTCCTTACGATCTCCACTAACAATCTCTTCCTACACCCTCTATCCAATAGCTTCCCATTCCTTTGTCCTATTACCCCCTCTAATCTGCAAAAATCTTCATTTTGGACTGCATCTCAGTGCCTATGCATTGCATACCTATCCCATAGGTCTGCTACTATTTCCTCCCACATTTCTAGTCAGTAAACCTGATGCCTTCCTATGACAAGGTATCTACCTGTCCCAACACTTTTTCCTGCCTCTTTCTCCATCTACCCAATCCACCTGACACTGCTCCACCTCACTCTGTCCTACAGACCTCTAAAAGCCCAATAGACTGCTGTGTCATCCTCCGCATAATGACATCAACAGATGCATGCGATCAGTAACTCACATTCCCGGCTGCTGTGTCAGTTTTCTTGACTGAAGCCACTAATTATCAATCAAGTAAGCCCTCCAATGTCCTCAAAAGGGCTAAGGGCAACCTGCTTGCCAACAGTGCTCAGCAGACCTGGTCGGTGACCCATCCAAGTGCTAGCCAAGGTTAACTGCGATGATCTAACAGGAACCATTATATCCATTGTAGCACAGCCATTGGCTAACTGAGTCCTGCATCATGTCTGAGATTAGTACATCAAATAATAAAATTAAAACAATCTGGAATATTATAACAAGGGAGACAGGGCAACCAAGAACACAGGAAGACAGCATTACCATCAAAGTGAATGAAAAAATTACAAACAAAAAGTCAGAAGTTGAAAACACTTTTATTAATTATTTTTTAAATGTTGTGGAGAATATAGGATCCAAATGTTCATTAGAAGAAGCTAGGCAGTTAATGGAACAGGGCATACCTAGACAGTTTGATACAATGGAAATCCCACCCACCTCTCAATCTGAAATTAGGAAAATAATAAACTCTCTCAAGAGTAAAAGCTCTCATGGCATTGATGGCATATCCAGCAGGGTATTAAAAGCTTGTTCCCAAGAAATATGTAGGATTCTTAGCCACATTTGTAATAGCTCACTGGAGCAGGGTATTTTCCCTGATAGACTGAAATATGCTATTGTCAAACCACTTCATAAAAAAGGTGATACATTGGATGTCAACAACTACCGCCCAATCTCACTTCTGACTGCTCTATCAAAAATTCTTGAAAAAGTAATGTATTCCAGAGTAACTTCATATATTAGTAAAAATAAAGTTCTAACAAAATGTCAGTTTGGTTTCCAGAAAGGCTTTTCAACAGAAAATGCAATACACATTTTTACTAATGAAATATTAAATGCTCTGGATAACCGTAAATCACCCGTTGGGATTTTTTGTGATCTATCAAAGGCCTTTGATTGTGTTAACCATGGAATTCTTCTAGATAACCTTAAGTACTGTGGTATGAGTGGGAAAGTGCACAAATGGTTTAAATCATATCTAACTGGAAGAGTTCAGAAAGTTGATATAATAATTCACATAATATACAAAAAACAGCTGAGTCCTCAAACTGGGGAACTATCAAGCATGGGGTGCCACAGGGTTCGGTACTGGGACCTTTGCTGTTCTTAATATATATTAATGATTTGCCTTTCTATATTCATAAAGATGCCGCGCTAGTTCTCTTTGCAGATGATACAAGTATCGCTATCACACCTGAATCACAGGAATTAACTGATGAAATTGTCAATGAAATATTTCAGAGAATTATTACGTGGTTCTCTGTAAATGGACTCTCTTTAAATTTTGAAAAAACACAGTATATTCAGTTTCACACAATAAATGGCATCACACCATTAATTAATATTGACTTCAACCAGAAATCTATAGCTACGGTAGAATATTCAAAATTCTTAGGTTTATGCATTGATGAGGGGTTGAATTGGAAGAAACACATTGAAGATCTGCTAAAACGTTTGAGCTCAGCTACTTATGCTATTAGGGTGATTGCAAACTTTGGTGATGTACAACTCAGTAAACTAGCATACTATGCCTATTTTCATTCTCTGCTTTCTTATGGCATCATATTCTGGGGCAATTCATCATTTAGTAAGAAAGTATTCATTGCCCAAAAGCGGGTCATCAGAATAATTGCTGGAGCCCACCCAAGATCATCCTGCAGATATTTGTTTAAGGATCTAGGAATCTTCACAGTAGCTTCACAATATATATATATATATATTCACTTATGAAATTTGTTATTAACAATCCAACTGCATTCAAATGTAACAGCAGTGTGCATAGCTATAACACTAGGAGAAAGGGTGACATACACTATTCAAGGTTAAATTTAGCTCTGTCACAGAAAGGGGTTAATTATTCTGCCACAAAAGTCTTTGGTCACTTACCTAGTAGTATCAAAATTCTGACAGATAGCCAACTAGCATTTAAAAATAAATTAAGAGAATATCTGAATGGCAATTCCTTCTACACATTAGATGAATTTCTAGATAAAAGTTAGTACTTTAGGAAAAACTTAAAAAAAAATATTTAAAAAAAAAATTAAAATAAAAAAAAGTAATTAAAAAAATTCAAATATTGAGTGTCATGTAATATTATGTATAGACACACTCCATTTAACTGACATGTTCCACATCATTACGAAGTGTCGTATTCATGATCTATGGAACAAGTATTAATCTAATCTAATCTAAAACTGAAGATCTAATATGTTGTGTCTATTCATAACAATGTAGGAGCACACGTTTGTATGTGTGGGATAGGTGGGGGGAATTATTTTTAGTACTGACCACTGTAGCACATCAGAAGGTTTCTCCTAAAACTGTGTGAGCCAGTTAACAACTCGATACTTCTTCTGTTTGGAGAGTGGTCTTATTTACTACTAAATCTTTTATCCTTTTAGTTACACCCGATTCACCATCAGGCTTACACAAGCTAATTTTTGGCACACATACCTGAATTTGGAAATAAATTACTATTTACAGTTGCAGTACATATTTTACTTCTTATTAAAAATGTCACTGTGGATAATGAATGAAAGATGGATGTCAGTTATATAGGTACCCTTGATCAAATGGATATGAAGTGAGGATCTGCTACTGGAACAAGGCTGACACTGCACCCTGGTCACATGAGCTTCCACAGTGAGACAAATATAAGGCAACCTGTGGTGGCTTCTGCTTCAGTTGCTGCTACCTGACTCACAACTACAAGTGGACTCAGCAGTATTGAGTGTTTATTGTGTGTTGAAGTGTGACAGATGCTGAAGTTGTAGTTTCCACTGCCCCTTGCTTATATGGCTTTTTGCTTGTGAAATAAATGTTATCCAACTAAGTAGTACTTAGACTTTAATCTTCAACTCTGGAGTGAATTATGGATAATTTTAATTGTGCTCAGATGATCATTTCACCAGAAACTTTCTTCTTGGTTTATGAAGTAACTGACTATGTTGATGTTATGGAAGTTATTTATGTTCAACTAGCTGAACTCCCACTGCTTCGCACGCGTATGCTGGCTGGTCTGCACCAGTTGTTTCTTTTTTATCCTGATGAAGAATCCATATCTTAAGTTTCGTAGTTATAGCTTGAAATTTGAGTTAAAAGCACCATATTTTTGAAAATCAATTTTTGCATCTCATATTTCACCCCCTCATTGGTCGAATTTCCAAAAACACCGAAACATGTGTATTTTAAATTTGAACCCCAAATCCAAATCCGAAAATTTGTAGCTCTAACTTCAAAATTGCCTAAATAGCAATATATTTCCGAAAAACACCGCCTCTCCAATTTAACCCCCTTGATGGTTGAATTTCCAAAAATACCAAAACACGTATTTTTTAAATTCTAACCAACTATACAAATATCAATTTTTGCAGCTCTAGCTTCAAAATTGTATCAATAGCAACGTGTTTTCAAAAAGAATTTTTGATCCTCTATTTAACCCTCTTACTTGTTGAATTTCCAAAAATCATGGATTTTTAATAGTGACCAAGATTCCATATCCTAAGTTTCGTAGTTGTAGCGTAAAATTTGAGTTAACAGCAACATATTTTTGAAAATTAATTTTTTCGTGTCGCCTATTTTACCCCCTTATTTGTGGAATTGCAAAAAATGCCAAAACATGAGTCTTTTAAATTCAAACCCTGAATTAAAATCCGAAATTTTGTAGTTCTAGCTTCAAAATTGCCTAAATAGCTAACGTATTTTCAAAAAACATTTCATCCCCTATTTCACCCCCTTACAGACGGAACATCGAAAAATTGCTTCTTAAATGATGCCTACATAGTAAGATCAACACCGTCCACAAATTTCAAGTGTCTATCTTCAGTGGTTTGGGCTGGGCGATGATGAGTCAGTCAGTCAATCGGGACACTTCCTCTTATATATAGATAACTTTGTAACCCTAACAAATGTTGCAGCACATTCCACACATCTCTTCTCTGCAATCTGGTGTGTCTGCAGTGATTAGCAGTCACTTGCACATTATGCTAAAAGTCTTACCATCTCCAAAGGATCGTCCTCTTATTACTCAATACCATCCTAAGATTACCATTAGATATTAGTTTTTCGTTCCGTAGATTCATGTTGAAGAGATCCTCGTGGATGTGGAACATGTCAAGAAACCAAATTTACAAGCTAAATGAACAACTTAACCACATCCTCCTACAGACCATTGACTTCCCATAATATAGCCCGGAAATGAGGAACATCATATCAACAATCTTTTTGTTTCTTTATTTTTTTAGTGTAAATTAATTATACAGTCATATTTAAAGATCTTGCTTTATTTGTTATTTATTTTGGCACTACAGTCTTCATGGGGATAACCTGTTACTGAAACAAGACACTTAAACAGAGCACAACCAAACTGAAGTTCACATCGATGAATTTATTTTTACAATATCTAAGCATTTTTGTTTTAATTTTGAAATGTTTTCTTTTCATTACATAATGTATTACTGTTGGTAATTTAACTCTGCTGGTAATGTACTTTGAACTCTCAATCACAGTTTCTGATCCAGACTTTTATTTATTTATTTTTCCCTATCATATTACACTTTAATCCGAAAAGTAATTAAAATTTTCTTTGTTTCCTTTTGTCTGTGGGTTCACATGATTAGGCCTCCATCCTTACACATTAATAATTAAAAATATATAGAGCATTTGTGTGTAAGCACAACATTTGATATCTGTTTCTGCTTCTGTATTTAATGCATAAGTTATTCCTGCCATAACAAGTAGCAACTAAGCACTTCTTTTGGATGTCAAAAGATCATTTGTTATTCTCACATACATTAAAATATTTTATTTTCAGAATAATTAAGTTAAGCAATGACATATTATCACATGCAAAGCTCTCTCAAAAGCCAATTATCAATTTTGCACATGTTCGCTCCCAATACACTAAGTTTTATTCCAAGCACTGCTATTTTTAAGATTGCAAAAATTTATGAACTGAAGCTTCAATTGCTATATTGCCACTAATAAGTGCCTGCCTTTCGAAGCAACACTGAAGTATAAGCTCATTCCACATATTTGCTCATAAAAGAAATATAAGCTCAAAATGCCCATTTATAAAATTCACCCTAATTTATCCAGAAGGGAACAGAAACAAATATAGAAGCTGCTACATGTGAAGGAATAATAAATGCCAAAAGTATAATTTCACTAATTTCATTTTTATTCAATAAAAGTTTTTTTATGGTGTCTACTTTTGTCAGACCCTTACAATGGAATAAGCTCCACATTTTCGTATCCAAGGGTTGGTCGCCATGGTTGTGAACGAGTTGTTTGGTAAAACTGTCCAACTCGAGTTGGCCCAAGTACTCCTTTGACATCTTCCATGATGAACAGAAGCAGTTGTTTTGCTTACACCTTCAATTTGTTGGACAATAGTAGAATTTAAGGACCAAGCCATACCAGCAATGCAAAATGATCACAGAAGTTAAGAGAAAATATCAGTAATCTCTCCAGTCATATGAACTGAGACAGGCTGTAGTGGAATGAATACAACAATCCTCTTCTATTTAGAATAACATTTTTTCTTTAATTTTGTGGAGGAAGTTATTCTACATCATAATAAAACATGATAAATTAACATTTAAGAGTTATTATCTCCCAAAAATACATAAAAATAAATTTTGCAGATGAAAAAATTGACATATGATGATTAATTCAATTCTTGAAACTTGAATCCATTAAAACTTCTATTACAGAGTGACACATATAAGTCTAACAAAAATATTTTACACTTACCAGTTGCAACAGTGTTTGCTTTGCCATCTACTGTGTTAATCAACATCTCCTCCAGCCACACTTATTTTTTCAGTACCTTGTTCCCATACTGTCTCAACCTAGAAATGGAACAAAATAATTTAATGGAATTTCATTGTCTTCTGCAAGACAATTCTATCATATTTAAACCCTTGAGTTAATTTATAATTCACAACCGTAATATTAGAAGTTGAAATAAGTTCCATACTAGCTATGCATACTTATGTATGGTTCAAATGGAGTTTTACAATCTGGCATTGAAGTCTACAACTGATTGTCAGTAAACACCCAGTACAAAATAGAAAATACTGACATGTTCAAAATAAAAAAGTAAAAGAACACCTCATAAGCATCTCCTTCTAAAATTTATGAGAACATCTGGATTCAGGATAATTATGCTTGACTCAGAAGTCTATACTAAACCAAAATAGACTTTATTAGTATGTAGTGGCACATGTAACATTACATATAGGTTTTGTTTGATATATTAGATCAGCATTTTTCAACCTGTGGGTGTCGTACAGTCTTGCTGAGGGGTCACCGTCACTAGAGGCAGTAGTTACACCATAAATTATTTGAATAGAAGATAATTGCTTCATAATTAATGCCCTGTATTAACATAGCCTGAAAACTGTTTTCAGAAACTGCAATAGTTAAATGAACAAGATGCAGTATGTAATTTTGAGTGAGGGGGGGGGGGGCAGAAAAAATAAATAAATTTATTTCTTTACAGAATCACTATGCACTGGAACCTTACGTAATGATCATAATTTATCAACTCAACAGATCACACACAAAGTTGTGTTACAGTTCATGCGGGGGGAGGGGGGAGAGGGGGGAGGACATCACCAGGGGGGCATGTATTCAAAAAAGTTAAAAAGTTGAGAATTGCTGTATTATATAATGGAGGACCTCAAGCATATAAAAGAAGGAGAAATGACTTTTTTCAGTGTAACAGTTTTTATTTTATATATACAGGATGAAGCAAAATTTACACACTCGAGCTTCACAGCACGACATCTCACATTCTAGCAATAAAAAAGGTCTCTCACAAAATTTCATCCTGTGCACATTTCCAGCAGTAAATAGACATTGAAGACTGCAATGGGTGTGTGCTCCATACTTCAGTGTGGTTCAGAATTACATAATTACACCAAACAATGGAAATTCCAGGAATGGTTCAACAATATTATTGAGAAGGATAGGTTGCTTACTCATCACAGACACGTCCGATGAGCTGCAGAAAGGCACAAATAACAGACAACTTTATAGTTTTCAGCCTTTTAGGCCTTCATCAGTTAGAGACAGAACATAAACACACACACTGACACAGATAGGACTGCTGTCTTTGGCTGCTGTGGCCAATCTGCACTACCCAGCATGGTGTAGGTGAGAGCAACCAGTGGTGGGCGTGAGGAGGTGGCAACGAGAGGGAAGCAGTAGGGGAGGGGTATGCAAGGCATGTGTGGGGGAATATGCTAGTGCTGTCTCACAGACAGTGCGGAGGAAGGGAATGAAATGTGTGGCGCGTGATAGGAGATGAATGTAAGGATTGAGAGTGGCAGGGAGAGGAAGGGAAGCATGAAAGAGTCAGGAATTAGTGAAGGTTTAGGCCTGGAGGATTGCGGGAGCATAGGATATACCTGCAATATATACAGCCATTTTTTTTATTGATGGCATGTGAGGAATCACAATGCGAAGCCCTAGTGCACGAATTTCACTTCACCCTGTATAGTAGTTATTTCTGTAACAAGTGTTAGTAGATAACCAATGTAATTTAGTGTTAGTATATTTAACAGAAATAGTTTGCAATGTCTTCTTCTGCTAGTTAATGTACAACTTCACCCATTTCACATCACTGAAGATTACCAATCAAGATGGGATTTGTAGCCCATGATGTGTGAATGAAAAAATAGCTTTTCAAATGACTAAGTGGTACTCCAAGCGTAGTATCATGGGGTTCAGAATATTTGAGGTAAAAGGTGTCCCTTTTAGTCTAGCACTGGCTGCCACTGTGAAGTAGCTGTGCAGCCGAAAGTTAACTACACTGCTCAACGAGGACACTCACTGATTCAGCAGCCTGCACGTCTGCCCGATTGCGAAAATCAGCACCTCACCGTGCAACCAGCTGTGCAAGTCAGCTAACCCGGAAGCAATGCCCTACCATTGCCATTAGCCGGCTGTATGCCTTGTCCCGCCCAACCACTGTCTCTGTAACATGCTATGATCCACATTTGGTATCGCAAACTTACCGGGTAAAGCTTTCAAACAGTGGACTACTGATCAATAGTTCGCATTGCGATATTGTGACCACCACTACTGAAATTGCCGCACAACTGCGCTTCCACTAAAACGCAAGAGTCAGTCCATTCTTGCTCCACCTACCAGAAATACCAATAGCTGTACCTGTACCAACCGATTTGCCGAAGACACCTTATTTCAACAGTTCCCATCTCCGCCACACATTAAATGAACTTTTGGAACATGAAAAAGGACAGATCAGTACGGATAGAGCAATAGCACATATGCATAACTGGAACTCCAACAATTATCACAGAACCGTCGTGCTACCTAGCGCTACGCTACCACTTCCCACCCTGGTCATGATAATAACAATATTGTGGCTGATGTACAAAAAGGGAAGTTTCCACCAATGTTGCCCAGCCAAACCCGCCATAGTACCTGAGTGCCAATTGACTGGTAACTTCACCCATAGCACACCAACGTAAAGAACTGGTTCTAACCCCCTTAGTTGTAAATCATAGTGTAGTGTAGTTATACTTTAGGCCTAAAGGGATATACATGTAATATTTGTTCAACCTTATGTTATGTTACCAAGTAATTACTATAGTTAAATCTATAATACACAACAATTACCCATAGCATAACCGTCTGACTAAGTATGTAGTTATCCTGTAAATTTTAACTTTTTTTAATAACATTGTCATGCCCACTGTATATTCCCCTTTCACACACTTCGAAGTGTGGCAGTCGGAGGTGATGGTTGTATGACTGTGTTGTGTGCCTGTGTGATTGCGTGAGTGCTCTATTTTCTGAAGAAGGCCATGGCCGATAGCTGAATGTGTTGTATGTGTGTGTCTTTTGTATGTGCCTGCCGCAGCTCGTCGCCACGTCTTTGCGGTGAGTTGTAAACTGTCCTCACTATATTACTTAGTTCATGTTAGTTGCTTAAAAATTATGCAATAGCCTAAGAACATTGTTCTCTCCAAGGAAGTAAATTGTTATCTAGCTTAGACACCTAGGTTAGACGAAGACCAAAGTGTTTCAGACCCAGCTTTCCAGTTCACCAGCCAATCACCGGTACCGCCGACTGCACCAACCACCCAGCAGCCATGGCACTACCACCATCACTTCCCAAACTATTGTGAGCCGACCAAGGCGCCCCGTGGCAGCCGCTACACCCACTCAAGTCTGAATTCTGTATTGTAAACATATAATTACTTTCACAAAAAGAAATTATTGTAAAAGCCCCTTTTGCCCGCCGTCGCCACCCATGGGACCTAGGTTTTAATTGTAAAGCTAAAAGAGACTTACCTAGTGGTAAACCACTCCCATGGAAGGGGGAGGATTTGAAGATAAGTTAAATTTCCATACTAAGATAACATTCATCAAGGCAACAAGCACCTTCCGTGCGCCAACGTGAGGTCGCTGCCCTGTCCCCAATTCCGGCCGTCAGCCGTACGTTTCAACACCGTGCGCCCAGTGCCATTGACCATAGTTTGGCAATCCTCTGTACCAGCACTTGCAGCAACTACCAGCCCCAAAACTGCTGAACAACACGCTAGTACCGAGCCCCCACAAAAGCGCCAACCAAACAGAGTCTAGTACACAGAGCTGTCAAACGATTCCCGCCAATCAGGGACTAGAGCGTGTAACATCCTAGATTCGGTGTCCACTAGCTGCAAGACGGGCAGTGAGTCCATGATTGATTCCGTGTTCAACTCTCAGCCAAGCAGCACAATCCCCCCGCTCTGCAGCTCGCCGGGCTAGCACCCACAGTCTCCTAGAACAATGCTAAACTCCTATCTACCACTGGTGCCAATCCTCGGGCCTTAAGAACCAGCTCATGTATCCCTTAATCGAAAATATACCTTCTCCTGGAGACGAAACCTGCTGCGTGTACTCATGATTTCTCTAATCACTCCCCAAGCCCCACACCAAAATTATACCCCACCTCCACCTCTTGAACCCATCCTGTACAAAGTGTTAGTAGATAACCAATGTAAGTTATTGTTAGTATATTTAACAGAAATAGTTAATGTACAATATCACATTGCTGAAGATTACCAATCTAGATGGGATTTGTACCCCATGATGTGTGGGTGAATAAAGAGTTTTTCAAATGACTGAGTGGTACTCCAAGCATAGTATCATGAGGTTCAGAATATTTGAGGTAAGAGGTATCCCTATTAGTCTAGCACTGGCTGCCACTGTGAAGTAGCTGTGCAGCCAAAAGTTAACTACACTGCTCAAAACAATTAGATCAGGTGTGATATCATACACAATATAAATATGGTAACATATTTTATTCAGGTATTTGTTACAATTGTAATTTGTGTGTGATACAATATGATATTTTGCCATCTCTACTCTCAACTTAAGGTTTACATGGCATTTACTTAGAACAAGGCAACATGGAGCTACCATAATAGTGAAAAAGTCATTCTCGTTGCTCTCTAATATGGTGTGTGATCACCTCAGACTATCAGTACAGTTGCACACCTGCATGGCACTAACAGTATGAGGTTATTTATCAGCTTTGGAGGGATTTTTGGCCATTCTTCTATTAATGCAATATCCAGCTATGGACCATTCTGGGAAGTGCTGCTCTGGCTGCAATGCAAATTCCAAGTGCATCCCAGACATGCTCAATCGGGTTAAAGTCCAGTGAACAAGCAGGTCACTCAATTTGTTCAATTCTCTCAGCTTCAAGCACTGCAGCTCTGTGGGGTTGTGCATTATCGTCCACTAAAAGGGACCTATCTTCTATGGCACCATCAAGGGGCACAACAAAAAGTTGAAGGATCTCATCTCTATAGCTATGAACAGTCAAAGCACCATTCTGAATGACATGGAGGTCCATAAGTCCACCAATACTGACTCCTGTCAACACCATTTGACCACCACTATTGTTCCAAGTTCCACATTCTCTCCAGATGAGGGAACAATGATTGTCCAGTTGAAGACAAAATCTTGACTCATCTATGAACAAAACCCGGCACCATTCGTTACGACTCAAATCCTGATATTCCTCTGCCAGTTTCTGCAGACTAAGGGTGTCATGTTTTTAATGGGACACACACCACAGGACTCTGTACATAGATGCCACATTCCCAAAGGTGATTATGGACTGTTTGTGTTGATATTGCTTGGCCTGTTGCTGGCTGGAGGGTACGCTGCAGCTGAGTTCCATTCAGCCTCCTGTCTTGACAGGCTGTTAATTGGAGATAATGGTCATCTCTTGCTGATGTTACCCATGGATGACCTTGGCATCTCTTTCTTTTAATAGATCCTGTTGTCTGAGATTGCATCCAGGTCCTGGAAATTACACTTTAGAACACTCCAATAGCTGCAGTCTGCTCCCTCTGTGCCTGTCTCACTTCCAACCTTCCTATGGCTCTCCTTGCCATACCTTTGGGTAAGTCATGTTGTTGTTGCATTACACTACCTGCTCACTACACTATCTGTACCAAACAGCTTGTGTAATTTGTTTGGTGGAGTAAACGCAAGTCAACACCAACCCCCTCTGCAGCAACTTTATGTTATTACCTTAATGTTATTATCCCCACTCCATAGAACCAACAGAAAGGGGTCAAAACGTTTTAGTTCATTCTGTTGATGACAATACTTCAGAACCTAGATATCTTAACTGCCCTCTAATTGTTTCACCAGTGTATTTTCCAAGTTTTGCTTCACATTCATCCCCATTTTGATGCATATTTTTGTGTTTAAAATCTTTTTTCTTTTCTTTCTTTTTTAACTTGTTTAGGATAGAGAAAGCTGAACCATAGCATCCTGAGGTGGTGGCTATTTGTTCCTGAGGTGTGCCTGAGTGATTATAATATGATCTCCCTCTGATGAAAAGAGTCAAAAAATTTAAGATTGTGTGAAGATGATTGTCTTTTCTACATGGCTGTCTGTGACTCAGCAATCTTTCTTATTGTGTCGCAACCTAGCCTCATATAATTGACATTCCATCCCAGACTATCCACCATCAAGTTTAAAAACAAGTTTTATTAAATGGGGCTTCTTAGCTTATATAATTGTGCCATCAATTGCAAATCAAAACAGCAATAATTATGAATACTTCAGCCTATAGAAATCACAAAAAAGAATAACTGAGTAACCCCCACCCTTGCCCTAAAAATAAATAAATAGTAGGACATACTGTAGAAAAAATTGGGGGGGGGGGATGACCGTACTGACAAAAAGGAATGAATGGACACCGTAGCCTACATGTATTTTCCCACTGTGGTAACGCTTCGTGCTGTGTTTGAACGGCGTGCCGCCTGTTACCAGGACTGGCTGCTGTGCGGCGCTGGCTGCACTACCGCGCTGCACCCTGCCAGCCGTGTGGCGTTTTGAGAGAGGCACTGGGCCAGCCGTGAACTACACAGCTACTCCACACGGACATAAAATTCTTCTTTTCTGTGAAATGCTACCATTCCTCCGCAAGTGTTCTACTTCCATTTCACTGTAACATTGGAGTCATCACAATAATCTGGTTCTTACTTAACCTACATTTATCTTGTCTTGTTGTCTTTTTCCACTTAATTGCAGGATGGAAATGTGGATTGCAGGAAACTGATGGCCTGGATGTTTCAGACATGTTTTGATGTCCATAGCAGACCTTTCACTACTAAAAATCTTAAAAGTTATAGTTCTTTGGTCTTAGACTTTATCTTTGTATTCCATTTTGTTTTAGCTTTAAGCTCTTTAGAGGAGATCGTCATTATTTTGCAGCAACAGAATTTGACTTGGTTACCTACTGAAGTGTAAAGTGGCACATGGTGCTTGCATTGTTAATAATTCCCACCTCTTTTAGAGAGGTACTGGTATCTGACTTTATAGTAGGTGGATTTGAAAATAGTGATAATAATATTACAAAGCCTTCTACATTACCTTGTATATGTACTGTAGGCATATCTAAACAATTTATGGAGATTACTATGGGCAATTGAGCCCAATGACCACACACTTTAAAGAACAATAGCTTTTTGATGTTGTCAACACAGAATACTATCACCAACAGATTTGAACGTGATGGATCATACAAAAAGAAGCACACCAAAGATTATCATGGAGATGTGACAGTTGGTTCGTGACCATGGTCAATACATACACTCGCATTGGGGGCTAATGCCGCCAGCCCCCCTCCCCCCCTGCAGTACAGAGTACTCGTGAGAGCCATAGGGGGGAGGGGGGAAGAAGAGTCACAAGCACTAGTAGACACACATGCAGAGGGCATCTCACACACACAGTGAGTTCTATTGTCCCAACCAGTAGTACAGGAGGTGGAGGTAGCCGACGTGCTGTAGGGGCCTCAAAATTAAGTAATCAGGAAGGCAGCGTAGCCTGTCGTGAGAGTCACCGGCTCGAGCGGGAGCCACAGACTGGAACTACGACTAGCACAGTGCTTGACGGGAGGAAGAAGCCCGAGCCTCGGAAGGAACGGAATCACGGGCCAGCTGGAAAATACTTAATAAGCTCGCATATAGTGGAAGACGTGCACATTATGAATGAGTTATAGTCATGCACCATGATGGACAGCTCTGTTGTGAGTGGCAGGGGAACGGGGACAGAGAATTGATGGCAGGGATCGGAGGGGGGAAGGGGACGAGAGAATCCTCTAAACGGGGAGGACAGGGAGGAGGAAGAGGAGTCAACGACCGAAGGCGCTGCGTGACCCAACAGTGAAGGTGGGGGGGGGAGGGTTATCGCAGGAGGGAGAGGAAGGGGAAGCCTCAAACGAGGAGAAGGAAGAGGAGGGAGCCTCGACCTTGGGAGGGGAAGCAGGATGGAGGTGTGCAGGTTTCAGGCGATTAATGAAGACAGCAGAAGGTTTGCCATTGAGGAGGAAGCTGTAGGTGTTTGCTGTACGAAGGAGGACAGGATAAGGACCAGAGTAAGGGGGTGTCATCAGGCAAGAACACGAACTTGTATGTCTCCAGGTCCAAAGGTACCCTTACAGGCAGAGGAGAGCGGCTGGCAGGAGGGAAAGGGGAGGTCGCACCACAAATGAGATGGACTCAGTAAGGTGAGTTGTTGCCCATATACGAATTCCGCAATGATGTCACGGAGGTCCTCCTTGTATGTCGAATTCAGGCCAAGGAGAACCAGAGGAAGGGCATTGAGCCAAAGCAACCGATGGCACCGAAGGGCCGTTTTTAGGGTCAGGTGCCACCTCTCCACCAACCCATTGCTCTGCAGATGATAGGCAGTGGTGTGGATCCGGCGAATGCTACAAAAGTGGCAGATATTGGTGGAAAGGGCACTCTCAAATTGGCGTCCCTGGTCAGTTGTGATTGAGGGGCAGTCACAGCAAGCAATCCAGGTAGAAATAAAAGCACGAGTATTGGACTCGGCAGTGATGTTGAGCAGAGGTGTGGCCTCCATCCACCTCGTGGTGAAGTCAATCATGGAAAGGATGTACCAGTAACTATCAACCAGTGGCAGAGGGCCAACAAGATCCAAGTGGACGTTTGGAATCTGCTGGACAGTGGAGGAAATGAACCAAGTAAAGGGTAGGTGTGAGATGTAACCTTGTTCCGCTGACATGCAACACAGGAAGGGGCCAGGCCTGGCAATCCCACCTCATGTCGTGCCAAATGAAATGCTTGCACACCAGGCATGTCGAGACTCTGACACCTGGGTGCTAAACTCGTGCAGCTTCTGAAAAATGGGATGTTGAAGAGAGCAGGGTATGAAGGGATGGAGTTTGCCCATCGAGTTATCACACCTTACCTTGCTGGTGACGCCCAGAAAAGTGGTCAGGATGGGATGTAGAAAAGAGGAAGGGTCGGAGACAAGGGCAAGGGGATCATTGTCGGCGGATTGCAGCATGAAAAGGTTAGAGAGACCGATGATGGTAGAGACAGCATCGATCCGAGAGAGGAAATCCGCAACCAAATTATCTGCACCCTCGATATAACGCATGTCCATTGTGAATTGCGATATGTAGTCGAGGTAGCCGGAGCACCTAGGAGGCAGCTCAGCCAGGAGAGTTTTATGGCAGCAGCCAGCGGTTTGTGATTGGCAAGAATGTGAAAGGCGCGATCTTCAAGTTTGTTACGGAAATGCTTAATGGCCACATAGATGGCAAGAAGTTCCCTGTCAAAGGGCGAGTACTTGCGTTGTACGTTGTTTAATCTTTTGGAAAAGAACTGCAGGGGAGTGATTACACTGTCATGAGACTGGCTGAGAACCACACCGATGGAGGTGTCACTCGTGTCAGTAGCGAGAAACACTTCCACGTCGGGATGCAGATGACGAACCATGATTGCTCGAGCAAGTAATTCCTTGAGTGCATTGAAGGATTTGATCATTTGGTCCGTACAGGGCACCATGCGATCACGTGACATGTGCTTGCCAGTCAACGCATCTGTAAGGGGGGCCTGAACCTCAGCCGCTTTGGGCAGGTGCCGCCTGTAGTAGTTAATGGTGCCGAGGGACCTACGAAGCTTTGTGATGGGGCGCATGATGTTTTGCATTGAATTAACCTTGTTAAGGAGGGGTAACGCCCTCCAACGAAACTGTACCGAGGGGAGATGCAGTTGGCGTTTGTCATCATTCAACTTGATTTCTGCTTTGGCTAACCTGTCAAGGATGATTTGCAAATGTTTTTTTGTTTTCCTCGACCAAGGAGCTGAAAATTAGAATGTCATCTAAGTAGATGAAGCAAAATTTTAAGTCCTGTAAAAACTCACTGATAATCCATTGCCAGGTCTGTGTGGCATTCTTTAAGTCCAAAAGGCATGAAACGATACTGGAAAAAGCTGAGTGGGATGGTGATGGCCATTTTTTTATGTCCTCAGAGGCCATGGGAATTTGATGGTAACCATGCTTGCCCTCAACAACCAAGAAAAATTTAGATCTGGCAAGTAAATTGAAAAAATCAGTGATTTCAGAATCGGGAAGTGGTCCATAATAGTCTTAGCATTCATTGAGCTTGCGATTGTCACTACCCATGCGCCACATGCCATCATGTTCCTTTACTAAGTGAATGGGTGAGGCCCAACTGCTACAAGCTAGCTCAATTGCGAGGGTGTGGCACTTGGCGCAGAGGACGTGGCGGATGCGACAGCAGGTCGGGCAGAATGACAGCTGCCAGAGATGGGTGTGGCAGCAGCACGCCGCACAGGTGTGACAGAAGCCGGCAACAGCGAGGATGTAGTGGCAGTAGCCGCAGGTGGCACGCGTGTAGCTGGCCAACTGGAAGTACTTGTTGCAAAGATCGTGAGAGAGGATGGCAGTGCTGGCGAAGTGACAGCAGATGAAGCAGGGGCCGTAGGTGATGAGGTGGCCACTGGGGGTTCATGAGTTGGTGCGCGTGGCACTGCACGGCGGCGGTGGCAGCGGCCGGAGTTAACGAGCCTGCAGCAGAACAGTTGAGCCATGATTGCGAGTGTTTGGTGCGTGCATTGGCTACAGGCAGCACACAGGCAGGTCTACATGACGCCGAGGAGGTGGAAGCGGTGAGAGAAACCGGAGCTGGAGCCCTGGGGTGGGAAGGCAATGCGCGCAGAGCAGAGTGGTTGGCTGGTGAGGCAACATGACCTGGAGGGGAGGCAACATTGCCAACATCACAGTGAGCGCTGGCAAGCCGGTTGGTTCAATTAAGCTCTGTAGGGTGGCACATATATGAATGTTTGACAGAGGATTTGCGAGAAGGGGAGCAGGTATACTGACAGGCACACATTGAGACACTTCACTAGAGTTTGTTGAGACAGGGACAGTGAACACAGTGGTCTTGTTCAGGAAAGTCACTTGTGGAGCACTCGAATGAACGCACAACCGTCTGTTTTGTGCAGAGTTCGAGGGCACAGGGCGCAACAGTTTGTGGAACATGCAAACAAGACGAGACCTAGCTACTGTCTTTGAAAACCTCTGCGTATGAGCGGGGAGGAGCAGGAGAAATACTCGGAGAAGGCAAAAGTTCTGAAGTAGGAGGGGATTCACTGGGAACATGAGGCAAAGCAGCACTGTGACTAACCTGTGATTTGTATGGCGTGGGGCCAGACAGCTGCTCAAGGACTTGCCTTGCAGAGTTGAGTGCGGATTGATTTTCAGCCAACCGCCGAAACAGGTCAAGACATTCATGTCATAAATGTTCCACTTGCACATGTTCCAAATTAAACTCATCAATGGCACTTTGTAGTTTGGCTGCAGTGTCTGAGCACTCACGAATTACAATGAGACGTTCACAGCGTAATTGCTCGACTTGCACTTGTTTCGCACATAGCTTGTCATTGGTACAATCAAGTTCGATGACAGTGTCTAAACTCTCGCGAATTACACTAAGATTAGCACAGCTTAACGGAGCACACTCAATAAAAGTATTTGACAGGGAGTGAAATACTGCACGTCGAACAAGAGAAAGTAAATTCCGTGATTAGGCTTGGGAACATTGGCCACTAGAAAATCCCACTCAAACATGCGCTAAGTTGAGAGCCAGACTTGGAGTGTTTCTGAGCCCGAGCAGCAAAGTTGCGAGGCATTGACAGATCGAAGAAGCATGTTAGTCAGTCACACATAGTTCAGAGACAGCCCAGGAGACAGAAGTGAGACATCTGCACCAGTGTTGATGAGCAAGTTTATGCCAGAGTTCAGATCAGTAATGTAGAGACGAGTGCCCACAGTGGCAACAGTGCGCACAGGATGGAGAGTAGGTAGGCCCCTGCAATCTTCAGGGCAGGTGGTGGTGCCTAGACCAGTCCACCCACCTGGTTTGGGTAGCTGCAAGGGGACCTACACTTCCTTGCATCACTGCCAAAACTGGCGTGAAAAAAGCAATACAGGTTTGTTACTGCAGGAAGCGCGGAGGGGAAGGGGGCATGTCTGCTTCCCCAGAACAGATGCCCTCCAGTGCTGGCAGCAGTTGCAGTATTGTGGTGGCGATACGACGGGGAATGACAGGCAGGTTCAATATCTCCTTCGGAAAGTGGTGCGAGGCTCGGCACTGTGGATTGTGCAAGACAAGATTCTCGAAGATGTGCTTCATGTACTTGGTCTGCAATGCGTATACCCTCACTGGGGGACTCAAGCACGCGGCACATTAATGCTCTTTGCGCAGCCAGAGGGAGTTTACTTGTCCAGATTGCTATGAGCGAAGGGGTCAGGCAACACCTGTTTGCTAACCAAGGGCCCAAGACATCGCCATAGTTCAAATGGACGTTTGTCACCGAGGTTCTCCTCTTCAATTATGTGTCGAACTGTCTCCTCCACAGACCTTGTGACATGCTCCATAAATGTCTTTTTAGCACTGTCATAGTGGTCCCGACTGGGGGGCGAGCTAACCTGGTCATTTATCATATCCACGTGGTCGTGCAGCGAAGTAATTAAACAGAGGTAGCGAGTGGAGTCGTCCAAATTGTAATGCTCGAATATACACTCAATGAGAGCAAACCAGGTGGTCGGAGAGTCGAATGAAAATTGAGGCAACTTTGGCAGGCGGCCTGGTGGCAGAGAAGGAGGTGAGCCAGGAAGTGGTGGAGGTACAGCACTGTCGGCATGGGTGATCAGTGAAGGTGCAGAAGCATCACATGGTGTAGCAGAGGTGCCAGGCAGTGCCGGAGCAATGGTCAAAAGTCCATCAAAGTTCAGATGTGGAAGGGGACCACTTCGCGTCACAGAAGGCACACCCGGAGGCATGGTGCACACGCTGTGTAGCACACACATTTGCAGAGTTGGCACGGTGGATGAAGCTGTGGGGGTCGTAGAAATGATACTAGTGTGGTATGTTCACAGGATGCACTGAGTGAGGCAGCTGAATCAGTACAGAGGTGGGGGTGCGAGCTGCCGGAAACAAACTTGCACAACTCGCAAAGTTAGCACAATGTTCAGCACAAACATGTGTACAGTAACTAGGCTGGTGAAGTTCAAACAGTACACTTTGATGCACAGCACTTGAAGAAGCAAAAGTTCGTAGCCCACCTGGCTGTTGGAGGCTGGGTGCGTGACCGGCGGAGTGATACACTGGCATACCTGGTGTGGCGGCAGGCAGTTACATGTTTGAATTTTTCACAAAGTCTACATTGTAGCTGGCATTGTCCACAGCAGGAAAGAGGTGAGAGCGCTCGAAAAGTGGAGTGGCATAAAAAGGGGCACTCAAAAGCATCTGTAGAGTGACAAAGGCAGAATCACATTGTTCAAGCATGGCATTGTTGATTTGCGGTGATGTGAAGATGTGTCGACATGATGCACTTGGACGCGGGGTTGTTGGCCTGCCGAGCGCGAGCAAATTACGGTCGAAGGAACATGCCAAAAACCATGGGACACTATACCAAATGCGTAAAACCGTTTTAGTATGGGGTCACCACTGTGGAGGTTACTATGGGCAGTTGAGCCCAATGACCACACACTTTACAGAACACTTTATTGATGTTATGAACACGGAATATAATCACCAACTAATTTGAACATGGCGGATCATACAAAAAGAAGCACGCCAAAGATTGTCATGAAGATGTGACAATCGGTTCATGACCATGGTTGATACACACACTTGCAGCGGCGGCTACTGCCGCTGCACATTCATGAAATCATTGAGGAAGACGCTGATGCAAAACCTTATTCTAGTCCTATCACAGGCTTATCATACCTCATCAGAGGTTGGGCCACCTATGAAAGCAACCGTATGATTTACTGACTCTGCTGCAGTCATTGCACAGTGTTTTACATTGGCATGACAACAAACCAGCTGCCCATTAAAATGAATGGCCAACATCAAACTGTGGCAAAAAGAAAGATGGAGCACCCTGTTGCACAGCATGCAGTTTTACACAACACTCGAGATTTCAGAGGCTGCTTTACTACCCGAGCCATCTGGATCCCCTCTTACAACACCAGCTCTTCCGAACTGTGCAGAATGCAGATAGTTTTGCCTTCAATACATTAAACACATTGCTATCCCTACACCCTATGCCTAACATCCCCCCCCCCCCTTTCCCTACTCATTATCCTGTATCCCTCCAATTCATGCATTCCTTCTACCTGTGTGTCACCTTTACAATATACTCTTAATTACTTACTATTCTACTTTTGTATTTCTTCCTTATTATTTTTATCATTTCAACCCCCCCCCCCCCTCCCTCAGACACACCTATACACCTCCCTTTTATCCTCTCCTGCACTTCCCTTCACTGGATTCAATGATGCATCTCACCTATCAGTCTTTAAAATCCATCATGCAATGCAGAAATTCCATCTCCACCCTTACCTGGCATCTCTCCCAATCCTCTCCCCTCCTCATTCACTATCAAGATGTTTGTAGTGCTGAAGTGGCCAGAGATAGTGGTCATGTGTGTATAGTTGTCTGAGTGATTGGGTGAATCTATGTGTTTGTTTTTCTGATGAAGACTTTTATCGAAAATTTAAGTCATGTGAATGTGATTGTCTATTTTAACGTGCCTGTCAGCAGTTCAGCAAATATCTTTATGGTGAGTTGTTATCTATCCTCCATTATTGTCATTTCAATCGGATTTTCCGTTGTCAAATTAGAGTTTGGTAATATTTAGATGCAAGGGTCTTTATATTTCTTTTTTTACAAGGTGTGGCATTCAGTTGTTATCATATAATATTCACGTCTTACCTTCTTCGGTATATTCACAGGACAGCAAACAGCTTTTACTTCACATGCGATGATTACCTAAACAGGAAGAGGGTGTGACAAACATTTCATACCACGTTTATTGTCATTTTTGTATGATTTTCACAAACCAAAAATGATGGTGTAATCATCCCTCTGATAGTTAATGGAATACATAAGACTAAAGAAGTAAGGCCTTATTTCACGTGGGTAACTCTTAATGTATTCTGAAGATGGTTTAATATAAAAATGAATGTAAGCTCTTCAAATGGAGTAGCTATGAATGTTTTTATCATGTTCTTTAGAAGTTATCACCTAACTCTACTCTGTATTTTTGCTTTTTGAAATACACTGGACAAAAGGAAGTATATGTACACTGTGACAGAATGGCATTGACAAGTAAAACAGTCTAAAATGAGTCCAAGTTGAAGCAGCAGACAACAATCTGAACCAGCCAGTGAAGTATTTAACACAATTGGAACACAAGTGAGAATCGCTTGCTTCTGGCAAAGCACTCACTTATATCAGGCACATGAGAACGCGGGGTCACACCAGGTGACTCAGGGATCAGCATTTTGTTTGCATAGATAGTGATTTCAGTCAGTGTTGACGGATCCATTTTGCTGTCCAAGTTGGTTGCATCAGTCTTTAACAATCACAATTTCTTTTCCCACTCACTTGCCAATTTTTCAGCTTGGGTCTCCATCAGTTCAATATTAGATAAAATACTCTTGCTGATGTACTTTATCACATTCTGATTAACATAGGTATCAAAACCAGGTAAATACCACAAAAATTATGCAGTTGGTTGGCTGTGTTTTCATTATTAAACTATTTAATAATGGAAAGTCCAGGTTGGAATTAACAATATAGTAATAGGACAATTTACAACTCACCACAAAGATGTGAGGAGAAACTGCAAGAGGCACATAAAAAAAGACACACACATATAACGCTTTCAGCCATCGGCCATGGCCTTCTTCAGAAATTGGAACATTCACGCAATCACACAGACACGCAACACAGTCACACAACCGTCATCTCCGGCAGCCGGAGTTAATGTACTAATTAGGAGGTTGTGGTTGTTCTCAACAGGAGATTGGTATTACAAAGACACTTTACAGGCTTTAAAAACATTTCCAACAATTTCCCATTGTCTTGGTTTCATCAACATATAATCAATCTAATATCATGATTCTTGAGTTGCTCCCGGCATATTTGATAGTCAAAATATCCACGGGTGTATTGCCGGTCTATAGTGTCCAACGAGCACAATATTTCGGCAATCATACATGTCGCCATCATCAGGTGAACTGACGGACTGAGCTTCTGGAAACGCACTGGCATGGAGATTCACATGCTACTACGGCTCGAAGGGAACTGGGTTCTAGCCCCCTAGCGGGCGATTTAAATACCCTCAGTCCGCGGAGCGCCCCCTCTGTGGTCTGCGCACCGCGCCGCAGTCACGCAGTGGAACCGATTGCGACGGCGTCTGAGATGATGTCGATCTGAGGGCTCTGTCCGTCGTGGACGTCCTAAATTTACAATTAATTAACCCAGCGATTGGGTTAATTGAGAGTAAATCTAGCAAATGTAACGTAGTGACGACCACGGCGGACAGAGCCCTCACATCGAAGTCATCTCAGACGCTGTCGCAATTGGTTCCACAGACCGAACGCGGCGCGGACCACAGAGTGGGTATTTAAATCACCCACTACCGGGCTAGAACCCAGTTCCCTTCAAGCCGCCATAGCGTGCAAATCTCCATGCAGGCGCATTGCCAGGGGCTCAGTCCCTCAGTTCACCTGATGATGGCGACATGTATGATTGCCAAAATATTGTGCCCGTTGGACACTATAGACCGGCAGTACAACCGTGGATATTTCGACAATCTAATATTGTTTTTACAGTTCCTATGAAATTTACACATAGGAGGCTGTAACATGTTTTTCAATTCCCTATTTAATATCCAACTGAGTTTTGTGACATTCAGGACTTTCCGGATTTCCCATATTTTGTCTCATTAATCAAAGAAACTGGGTCAGTATTTCTGCAAACACTAAATGAAAAGTGGTGCGCCATGGAGATCACAAAGGTTCACAACATCAACATCCAAGTTGAACTCTTTGTGCGTTACAAACAGCGCAGGACATTAAGCTTAGAACCTACTCTTAAAGAATCTATATTCTGATGTTCCCCTGATGTATAACGTGATCCAGCAGCAGATAATATATTTCATAATTGTTCACAGAACACTTCCAAATGAGTCTTACTAGAGAGTCAACATGCAACCTCACACTCAAGTGTTGTTATAGAAGTACACATCAATGCATTGCTTAATAATGTTCTATATACTTTGCAGTCTGTTTCAATATTACATTGAAGTCATCTTCAGGCCCCGACAAGCATTATATCTGTAGCATACCATTTCAGTAAGTTCATAAACTTTCGGATATAAAAAGTAGAACACCATCTTAGACTTCTCCAATTCATTGAAGATTTATTGTTGAAACAGTGCATATAGAGTACATTAAATGTTTAAATTTACAAATCAGTACCCAAATGATACTGAGGAACCAGGTGTCAAGCCACGCTGAAACACGCTTATAAGTAGGGCCTATGTGGTGTAGCCTCCTTGGGAGGCAGTGCAGATACTGATTCTGGCATCCATTTGATCATAAAGAATGCGAATACAGTCTTTGGACCTGTTTATACAATCCTGAAAGAGTAGTGGGTTGTGTTGCATGTTTCAGTACTGGGGTTGTATTGCTCGATTTCATTAAAGTTTCCTGGCCAAGGAAGATGCTGCATGACTTGCAGAGCATGTTGAATTTTATGTGCACAGTGCAGGTGAGCAATATCCTTTTGTAACATTTCATTTACCTTCCTGTTGGCAAAATAATGGGTTTTACAACATTGTGCACTACCAAGCACTTGTCAGCATTCCTTCCACAACCCACTGGTGAATGAGCATTGTAACTTATCACATCCTAAACCATAAGTCTGGAATGGGACGAGAGTGTCCTGGATGAATGCAATCTATGAGACAATTATCACCAGCTAACCATTATCACTTGCTTGCTGGCAGAATCTGCTTTCATCGCAGAAGACCAAGGCCAACCATTCCATCTTCCAAATGATCCTCTGAAGGCAGTAGTCGAGCCGTGCACATTGACGCTGTGGTAAGAGTGGAAGATGGGCTAGAGGCGAACATGCCTGTAGCCTTATTGCTAGTAACCAGTTGCCAACATTTCATGTTGACAGCTCTGGGCTCACAAACCCTGTTACCTGTGCTGTGGTAGGTGTACGATCTACCACTGCTGCCTTTACAATACAACAGTCATGGACATAGTGGCGAATACAGCATCTATTGTCGGTGGCAAGAGGGGACGCGAGATTAATGTAAAGATAAGTAATTTTAAATGGACACACTATGATACTTTGTATAAATTTTGCTGCTCATATACGACGATAATCTGGACTTAAGCCCCTTATACTTTACCGAAATCAAGCTTTTTATTTTTGGCATTAAATCATAAAAATTACAGCTCTTTTTTTATAAAAAAAAAAAAAAAAAAAAAAAAAAAAAAACGAAAGAAAGAAAGAAAGAAAAAACTGGCATGGGTATGAACTTCCAACCACTTAACACCCCACTCCCGTCACCAGTACAACTGCCATGGCGATGCTTTCACACATCATTCATTAAAATGAATGAGATCCGACATTCTTTCATTTTTTTTTAAATTTCTTTCATTAGTATAGCTTAGAAATCTATGTACGAAGTCCAAAGGTAGTAGGCCTGCCGCTATAAGAAAAGTAAAACATAGGTTATATAACGTTAGAAACTATCGACTAGTGCGTTATCCTTGAAAGCAAGGTTAAATTTTCTCAGCCGCAAAGGTAAACAATAATAAACTAGTGGACCAGACATTACATTCATTTTGAGTCTAACAATGAATCCTTTAAAAGTATGTATTTACCACAAAATCTTCGTTTTAGGAAGATAAAGTGTTCCCAATAGGCAAGGGACATCCATACAAAACCTCACTGACTGCTTCAGAACTGCTATTAAACTGAAATGCTGTACAAAACATAAAGTACTCTACAACAATGGAATGATGAAGACTTCAACGTCCTTAAACACTGTAATCAGATCAACACTGCCAATATTGAGTCAGCTACCTGCTTTACTGTGGTGGTTGTGACACTAAACTCTCCCAACGTGTAAGGAAAAATTCCGTCACGAAGTTTCTTGTCCGACACGTGGCAAGACGCAGAAAATACAGAATTGCGTGCAGAGTGCCGAAAGACAGGACACGCAAGCCTCGCTCATTTATTGATCGCATTTTCTGAAGCGAAATGCGATCCGACATCCAGACGTATTTCCGTTCTTTCCTTTCTTTACAAATGTACAAACGTTTGTAAAGATTATGGGACTTAACTACGGGGTTATCAGTCCCTAAACTTACGAACTACTTACGAACTAGAACGGCACAAATATCCATGCCCGAGGGGGGATTCGAACCCCCGACCATAGTGGCCGGGCAGACCGTGACTGAAGCGCCTCAGTCCCCTCGGCCACCACGGCCAGCTTTCCTTTCTTTAATTTTCTTAATTCATATAACTCCGAAATCTATTTACGAATTCCAGAAGTAGGCCTACCGCTGTGGGAAAAGTAGAAACACAATGCTGTTATTGACAGTATTAAAAATAGTAATTTTATTACGCGATTAACAGTTCTGTATTTATTTCTTTTGTGATAAAATATTTCAATTCTAGACCTGTAAAATAACAATGCGTGCTTAACATCTGCCATCAAAAGTAAAAAACTTGGTCTCAAACATTTTTCTTTGTAAATTTGTTCGTTTAAGTCCTTCTCTGGCCTCATCACCGTTAGCTCAGGCAGTAGTATCGTTGACTACTACGCAAGAGAGTCCGGACGGTGTGGAGGGGATATGCCTTACCCTGGCGTCGTTTCAATATTTGCATGCAAGAGCCCAGCTTCGATTCACGGCAGGGGACTGGGTGTTGTATGTTGTCCTCCCTCATTTTCGTCATCATCGAGACGAAAGTCGCTGCAGTGGCGTCAATAAAAATGACTTGCTCTAGGCGACTGAACAATCCTACATGGGATCTCCGGCCAAAAATGCCATACGATCATTTCATTAAGGCCAATTCACACTGCCCGTCAGATTACCATCCGTCAGAATATTCCACAATGTATTTCTAATTGCAGCATTCATACTGTCGGTAACCGGACCGTTAGGTCACATCAAGCTTTCTCGAGAAGAATGTTTTGACGGAACGGTCGTCTGCTAACAACGGAAGTTAACCTATTTTCGTCACGCAATTTTCACGTTGTAGTCGACGATTACACGGTTCACACGTAAATGTTTCTTATTAATTTTTACTTTATTCTTATACTTTGGTTTAGCGATAAATTACAAATGTTTCATGACGAGTTAAATATTTTTCTCAATTGAGTGTCCTAAAAGCGAGATTGAATAACTGAAACGAAAAAATCGTTTATGTTTTGCAATAATTTGTAAAAGACAAGACTGAAGTAAATTGTTTATTTTAATAAGATTGTAATTTGATGATGCAACTTTCATTAAATAACATTTTAAATGTTTTAAATGTCATTGCTAATGAAGGAGAAAAATTCTGTTATGTACGATGGTATTAACAATGGTAGCGGGTAAATCATAATGGATAAAGTAAACAGCCTCTATTTATGCTCTGATAAATATTGTTTGATGTGTTTGTATGTCTACTTTTTCGCTTGTTCATAGATGTCGCTGTTTTGAAAAGTTGTTTCGCTTCCCTGCGCTTTACCAGCAAAAAAGTACTTTCTAAAATCTTCTTTGGTCGTTTAGCCTCAATTGCAGTATTGAACTATGACTTTTTCTAGATAACAAATAGCCACTTCTAACCTCACTTTCAACATTGGCTATTGGTATAAGCGAATTAACGTGATGGACAGAGTGAATACAACTTGATGTGGCAGTGCCATGATGGGACATTGATGTGATAGACAGTGCATATTGGCCTTTTGGCAGCATTCTATCATCAGAGGAGTTTTTCTGAGAACCAAGAGAGATTCATACGATTCAACCAATGTGTCAGATGTCTTCTTAAGTGTAATAATCTCACTTTTGGTATTATAGCAGTATATCATTTCATCACTTTAAATCAAATAAGTGCTAACTAGCGATAAGTTTAACATATTAAATAAATGAATAAAAGAGCTGATGACTTTACTCTTGCACAGTATTAATTCCCACTTAATAGTGCAGTGAAGTCTGAGACATAAAATGACATTAATTTCTGAAAATATTTCATCAATAAATACTAGTGTGGTTCGTAAATGCCATTTCTCAATAGGAGGAAGAAAGAAGGAAATATTGTGCATTAGAAAAGATATGAAATGCACAGAAAAATGCATTTGCAGTCGACCTGCAGAGCTTTCTGTAGATAAAGTCCAGCCTTTTGAATTTTTACACTACTGGCCATTAAAATTGCTACACCAAGAAGAAATTCAGATGATAAACGGGTGTTCATTGGACAAATATATTATACTAGAACTGACATGTCATTACATTTTCACGCAATTTGGGTGCATAGATCCTGAGAAATCAGTGTCCAGAACAACCACCTCTGGCCATAATAACGGCCTTGATACGTCTTGACATTGAGTCAAACAGACCTTGGATGGCGTGTACAGGTACAGATGCCCATGCAGCTTCAACACAATACCACAGTTCATCAAGAGTAGTGACAGGCGTATTGTGATGAGTCAGTTGCTCGGCCACTGTTGACCAGACGTTTTAAATTGATGAGACATCTGGAGAATGTGCTGGCCATTGCAGCAGTCGAACATTTTCCGTATCCAGAAAGGCCTGTACAGGACCTGCAACATGCGGTCATGCATTATTCTGCTGAAATGTAGGGTCTCGCAGGGATCGAATGAAGGATCGTAACACACCTGAAATGTAATGGCCTCTGTTCAAAGTGCCATCGATGTGAACATAAGGTGAGCGAGACGTGTAACCAATGGCACCCCATACCATCAAGCCGGGTGATACGCCAGTATGGCGATGACGAATACATGCTTCCAATGTGCGTTCATATGTAGAGTCAAGGGTAACCACAGCCACAGCCATGGTCTCCGAACTGATAGTCCATGCTGCTGCAAACATCGTCGAACTGTTTGTGCAGATGGTTGTTGTCTTGCAAAGGTCCCCATTTGTTGACTCACAGATCGAGACATGGCTGGACGATCCGTTAGAGCCATGGGGATAAGACGTCTGTCATCTCGACTGCTAGTGATATGAGGCTGTTGGGATCCAGCATGGCATTCCATATTGCCCTCCTGAACCCACCGATTCCATATTCTGCTAACAGTCATTAAATCGCGACCAACGCGAGCAGCAATGTCGCGATACGATAAATTGCAATCGCGATAGGCTACAATCCGATCTTTATCAAAGTCGGAAACGTGATGGTACGCATTTCTCCTCCTTACACGAGGCAGCACAACAACATATCACCAGGCAACGCCAGTCAACTGCTGTTTGTGTATGAGAAATCGGTTGGAAACTTTCCTCATGTCAGAACATTTTAGTTGTCGCCACTGGCGCCAACCTTGTGTGAATGCTCTGAGAAGATAACCATTTGCATATCACAGCATCCTCTTCCTGTCGGTTAAATTTCGCGTCTGTAGCACGTCATCTTCGTGGTGTAGCAATGTTCATGGGCAGGAGTGTATATTACAGTGACTGTAAGTTGAGTTCTTCAAAGCATAACTTAACCATTCTCTATAGATTAAAGTTTTGTTTATTTAACTGTGGAGCAACTATAGATAAATTACCTTTCAAATAAGCCTCCAATAAATTGTAAATAGCATCCAGAAAAAAATCACCAAAAGAATGAACTTCTTTTGATGAACAGATATCAAATTTGGAGAGATAAGTAATGGTCAGCAGATACTGCAGGTTCGTTTGAAGAGTTGCATTCATGCTGCAGCGCATGTGCAGTAAGAAAAGTCGTGTTTGAAGAGCTGCAGGCGCCGCTCCTACAGCCTGCCTGCAGTATGCCGGCTGTTCGAAGAGCTGCAGGCCTGCAGCTCATGCAGGCAGGAGCTGCAGGAGGAAGTTTTCCCTGCAGCTCATGCAGCATGACCCGCGCATGCGCTTAACTCTCAGGCTTGTAGTGGGGGTATAAGAAGCGCCTTTGTTCAAAGTTTTCGGAAGTCCACAGCGTTGTAGTATATAAGTGTACTACATGTTACTTCTGTCGTTCTACGTTTCTCCTACTGTTTGTAAAGGAAGTTCGTTATTTGTTTGTATATATTGATGTACTAGTATTTTATTTTTTAAGTATTTGTTTGTATTAAATCACCTCTAAAATAGAAGATCAAAATTGTCTATAATAGGTAATTCGTCTTATGCAGACTGAAATTAAAGACATTTGTTTTACACCAGACACGTTTCGCTTTTTATTTTAAAAGCATCTTCAGTGGACTTAAAATGATATAAAAGTTGTACAGTTTTTTTGTATACAAAAATTAAAAACACTTTTAAAAAACAAATTTGTGTACTTTAGTCCTATGCGTTTTTAAATTGATATTCGAACTACTCAAGGTGTTGTCTCTTCTCTACATCTCACTACTGTTTTCCGTCTTGTTGTCTGATGTTGTTTGACTCCTAACGTGCATTTTGCAGGAGTGTATGGAACTATTCGCCTGTTTGGACTGAAGTGATAATACATGAAACGGAAGAAACGGCACAAAAACAGGCGAAAACTGATGTACAAACCGAAAAACACACGTCAGGAACCAATTAACCTAGCCAACAAGTCGGAAAAACAGCAGTGAGATGTAAATAAGAGACAACACCATGAGTAGACCGTATATAAATGTAAAAACACATAGGCCTAATGTGCATAAAGTTTCTTAAAAACTGTTTTTAATCTATGAATATAAAACAAACCTTTACATCATTTACAGACCACAGAAGATGCTTTTAAAATGAAAAGCGAAATGCGTCTAGTGTAAAACAAATGTCTTTAATTGCAATTAGCATAAGCTGGATTACATAATATACTTGATTTTAATAGCTGATGCGGAAGATGGCCACACAACCAAATATAGTTACAAGAGTATTTTCCAATTCCATTTGTTCCAAATGTTGAGCGATTCAGATTTTGTGTCCAGTGATGACGATTTGAATGAAATTTTGCGCCGAAATAAAAGACTGAAAAGTGAATATGTGGTTCCGCAGTATTCGTAAGATGAATTTGTAGAACATTTTCAGGTGTTTCTTTATTATTCTCATAAAACTCTATTAACGCTAATGTGGCGTCTGTGCTCCACACCGATTCCTGTGTAGGTGGTTCCTATTCTTGTGCAGCTAACGGTACAGGTACAAGAGTAGGTGTGGATACGGGAAGTTGGAACTTTAAAAATTCCGGGCCTGCAAATAAAGGAAGACTTTAATATGGAAATTTTCAAACTGAATTACACAGAAATACACAAACTATTACACGAACAATTCCTTAAACGTAAGAAGGTAATTTACTTTTAGACGCTGACACAATAAATCGCTCTCTTATGCTACACAGAACAAGTGAGCACACACGTGATACGCAAACTGCAGGCTGCCGATTAGTGTTCGAAGAGCCCCGGCAACATGCACGGCACATGACGTCATCTTCACAGCTCACGCGCAGTAGTGCCTGCATTGCTGCTGCAGGATCTGCATCCACGCAGCTCTTCGAACGAACCTTACATCTCATTGTTGATATAAGACTCTTTTAGTGAGGTCGACTTGCAGATATTAATCGATATTAAATTTTGTTATTCGTATTTCGTTCAATAATGGATATTCATTTAGATGGGCTACATGGTTTGTACCTGTTTTCAATGTATCAATGTTCTTTTTAAACAAAACCCGTTCCTAAACACAACATTTACATTATATTTTCATTTTATTGTAGTGTTTATCTCAATTCTAATACAATTACCTAAATGACAGCTGCAATGTATGTACTCTCACCGGACACCATATAGGCAGCCATGCAACTATAATTCTGACAGGAGTGAATGGAAATAACAGCACAAAGCACCACATCTATATAAGCTGTAATGCCGCCTGCTGTGAGGCCACTTTTGTGGCTAGTCTACACTTAAATTTGTATTTAGAATGTGATATTAAAAGTACTACATTGCGGATTTGTATATCAGTTAGTAATGAATATCTGAATATAGAAAAAATCAATGACATTCTTGACGCATAGACAGTCTAAATCATGTACCACTTGGAACATAGCACTCTAGTCTCACAACTTGAGGATAACAAGGTCCAGATTGGGTTTCGAACTTTTGAGCTGTTATCTCCATGCTGATACAGAGAGAAGTGCTGGGGTTTGTGTCTGAGTCCCAATTTAAATATTGGTCGTGCATAGGCTGTGGTTCCTTAATGAAACCACATCTGGTGTGGATGGTGTGTGCTGAGGAAAGGCCACTGGACCACATTGCGACTATTGCATGCACTATAGAAGTGCAATGGTTGAATTTAGGAAGGGCATTAGGGGTCAGGAGACGACACCACATTCCTCACACTCTGTGGCCGAGTAGAGACGAGAGCTCAACTGAGTGGACCAGCTGCCGACATGCCAATGTCGTTTCACTGATTAGGCTGATCAGAAGGAGAAATGTTTCTTGTCCAGCACAGAGAGCGACCCCACGGAAGCATCTGCTGGGGGTATGCCAGGAGAACTGGCAAAACTAACATTTTTAGGGATGGCGTGCCACTGTCAGGATAAAGCAACTTGGTTTGGGATTGTTCATGTTTGTCCATGTGGTGCCTGCATCAGGCAAGGAGAATATATATGTGATACTGGAGAAACTGGTGGTGTTCACAGAGACTGCACTTCTAGTAGACATGAAGGAGGCGAGACCTGGGTAGTATCGTACGGAGTCGTGACTCTAGTATGTGGTTTTCACTGATACTGTGGTGGTGTGGACTCAGGTAGTCTTTTCATGATGATTTCTTTTATGGTTGTGGTCATGATTTGTGGCTGCAACTCAGTTACTAGGTATGACAGTACTGTGCCTGTGATGGGGGTGAAGCATATGGTTGTGAAGGGTGGCAGCTGCAACATTAACAATAGTGGTAGCAATGGTGGCATTGTTGATGGTGGCATTGTGGCCCCTGCAGATATAACCCCAAATTCTAGTTATGCTGTGAACATTGGACCTCTGTGATGAGAGCCTTTAGACAAAGACAACACTGCAGCATTATCATAACGAGAAGGGAACCTGTTCGTTTGATTTTGGTACCACAGCATCCTGCCAGAAGAGCACAAGATTGGATACACTGAACGGTATTTCGTATCTAGTACAATCCAAAGGTGTCACATATTGATAGAGAAATTATGGGAATATATCTGTGGCCACTTTTAAACTTCTTAGACGATACCACATGCCCTTTGCCAAATGAAAGTTCTATCAAATAAAGCAATGTACAGTGCTGTCTGTTGTGCAATAATTCAGCTTGTGAATGTTCAGTGATACGAATATAGTGGTATGAATTGAGATAAATCAATGAGGCGTCGTATTTTGTATGCCATTCCTTAAGCTGAGATGTCTGCTTCTTGAAGATTCAAATAAATCACTCTAGCTCACTATTTGCCTGTCAAATGAATGGGGCAGTTGGAAAAATCCTAAAATTCCCTGATTGTAATCTGTACACTGCTGTCTGATATGATAGAGTGGGCAGTCCCCCAATAACGAAGATCCGAGGTAAAATCTCGACAGTAGCAATGGATGCCATATACTATATTGGCATCATGAATGGGAATTTTGAATTTACATCAATAAGAACCAACCAATATGGATGTACAAAAAAGGACTTGCCTAACCATTGTGTACCATATACAGTAGTACATTTGGCTTCAGTCCTGTGATAACTGCTGCCACAGTGCAGCCTGAGCCTATTGAGGGGCAGATCGTTGTCATTGCTTCAGTCTGACAATATTTTCTTATTACCTGTTCAATTCATACCAACCCCTCCCCCAATGGGTCGAGTGAAGTAATTCCAAAATTCGCCATTATATACCAGCAGGGATAAACCCCTGTGAAGTGTGAAACAGAAGTACTCCGTTTTGAATGAATGAGGACTGTTAGAAAGAGAAATATCTTCTGGCAGTGGCGTCTGGAATAACATCTTTCCTGTGTGGAAATTGTGCTAAACAAAGTGGCGAATGCCTTGCTGTTCTCATATGCTTCTCCTGATTCACGAAAGACCCATCTATCAGAAATTCAGTCAAATGATCATGGATGTGATTTTCTATTTGAAAGCATCTGAGGTCTGTTCAATCAAACTTTTCATTATCTCCCACTTCTAACTGTGACAACGCATCTGAATTGCAATGTTGAGCCAGTGGGCGATAAATGATGTTAGAGGCTAGTTACTTGTTTAAAATGCAAACCCAACATTAACATTTTTATGTTGCTCTTTCTGCTATCATTCAATCCTGTCCTAACAATGCGACATGCAGTGTGTGATCAGCGATCAAGGTAAAATCGCGGCTGTAGATATACTGGTAAAAACAACAGCACACAAAGCCAAGGGCCTCTTTTTTGACCTGACTGTATTTGATCTGATCTGGGATCAGTATGTTTTTGGTGATCGCTGCAATTAACTCACTAGCTAATAAAGACTCTTGTCCGAACACAAAAAGGGCAAATATGTTCCTGTTTAAAAGACTCAGACAGAAAAGTGGGGATCAAGCTGCCTCAGTCCTCATTCTGTCTTTGTGACATGAATGTCATATTCGCAAACTTCATCACGAAACATAATAAATACTTTTATCCAGTCTCTCATTGCAAGGAAAACATACAGAGCATCCTTTTCTTTCACTGCCACAATGTACAAATGTGTCTCTCCCACTGTTTCCTATTTCTCCCATTGGTACTTTCTTCTGATTGTCTCTTCCACGCCGTGGTGTAATGGCCGAGCAGTTTAAGGCGTATTACTTCGGAGACAGAGGTTCTAAACCTCCCTTGAGCATGGGCGTGTGTCTTGTCCTTAGGTTAGTTTCAGTTAGTTTAAGTTGTTTGTAAGCCTAGGGACTGATAATTGTAGTAGTCACGTCCCACAGGTTTACAAACATTTGTATCGTTTGTTTGTCTCTTCCAGTGTCACTTTCTTCATCCCTTTCTGTCGATCTTCCCATCTTGGCTAATTGCGCTGTCTGACACTGACTACATCTGATTCCTTTTCTCTCGCATTGTCACTGTCTCTTTCTTTCTCATAGACTGCTGTATATCTACTCAGACACCGTTTTCTCCTCTCTACACATGTCTTTGCAGATAGATTGTCCGAAATTGTAAAACGCAGATCGAGAGAATTAAATATGTGGATGAAGGGGATAGGGAAAGGTGGAACAATTTCCTTGTTAAACGTTGCCGATCTAGTGGATCCAGATTACCCCCTTCCAGTGCTTACATATGGGCTCCAAACATCTCTTTTCCTCATTACACTATCTCTTCTTACTTTGGCTTCCACTGTTACTATCTCAAGGATTTTTTTTTCACTGCCACAACCTCAGTTCCATCATGACTGTGTGCTCTCTTTCTCACCCACTGCCTCTATCTCATCTCTCTTTCACCATCATTTTCTGATATTCTCTTTCAACACTAAAAAGTTGGAATATGTTTGCATGGAAAAATTTTTGGTGAGGAATCGGGAAGAGGACTAGACCAAACGTTTCCCCAATTCTCTGTCAGAGAATTTTAAACAGGAACATATTTACCTTTATTGTGCCCTGACAGGAGAATTTTTCAATTGGTTCTCTTCTTTTCCTTGCTACAGCAGGATGTGCTGGTTACAAAACCACTAATTGTATACATCTGTAAAGAAGGAAAAGGGGGAAAGAAGATTAGAATTTACACCAGGTCAACAATATGGTCATTAGGAATTGTGCTCAAGCTTGGATGATTTTGATATGGATGGAGAAGGATACAGATGGGTCCTTTGAAAAGAGAAAATATAGTCCTGTTCAATGTCCAAATCAAATTTCTTCACAGAATAGTTTTCTTAAAGTGAAAAGACAAGTATTTCATAATGGCTGCCAATTGTGCTTGAATGGAAGTGAGCAAACAGTGCGGCTTTACCCACTAGATATGAAACCAATATCTCGAGAATGCAATGATATATTGCTATGGTTTCAATTTTAAATACAATTCCGATATTTTCTCAGGATTTCATATATATATGACGTAAATCAACCGTACATAAATTCTACAGAAAGTGTTTTTACTTCTCAAAATATCTAAAATATGTTGGAATACTTCCCATAATTTGACGCTACAGTAACTGTAATGAATATTGAAAACAATATCAACCCTTTATCGAGCGAAAATACCAAACTGATAGATGTACAAAATTAAATTTTTTTGCTGAATACATTTCTTGAAGTCTAATTGAAAGCTCATTAGTGACCAACTGATATTCAATATGGCGCCAATATGTTATTCGCTTTCTCCTAACTCATTGGTAAATGATTAGATTCATGTTCAGATTATTTGACAAACATGATATTGCCCTGCACCTTTGGAAAGCCTTCTGAACTTACAGTTTACATGTTGTGATGTAGAAACGTGGTATATTGAGTGTGCATCTTCAGATTCACACTCCATGTGCTGCCATATTTACTGTTAGTTTTGGTAGTGTTGCATGATACTTTTGCAGCTTGTGGCATAGAAAAGAAACTAGTTACAGACTTTCATTCCAACAGAATTTATCACAACACTACACTGTCTTGTCATATATTAGTAATTCAACAATAATACTTGAAATATTATATTGTTACCAGATGTTGCTGTTACATATGAATAAATGTTATTCAGACAAATTTCCAGTAATATGCAGTTAGATTTGACCACATTTCATCAGGGAGCCAGAACTGACAGGTTCCTGTTGATGCAAACAAATATAATGTTGATCACTTAATGAAACAAAAATATTACATATTTTTGTACAAAAACTCAGGAGACCTATATTGCCATCAGACTGAATGAAAATTTTACTAACAAAAAGTCAGAAGTTCTGAATATTTTTCATTTCCATTTTTAATTGTTGTGGAGAAATTAGGATATAGATGTTCATTAGAAGAGAAAAAGTTGTTAATGGAACAGGCCATACCTGTGAAATTTGATGCAACAGAAATTGCACACTCCTCTGTCTCCAAAAATAGCAGAGTCCTAAAAGCTTGTTCCCAATAGATAAGTAGGATTCTCAACCACATATATATAATAGCCAGCTGAAGTGTGGTATTTTTCCTGGTAGACTGAAATATGCTATCGAAAAGCCATTGCATAAAAAAGGGGATCGATCAAATGTCAACAACTGCCAAATCTCATTTCCGAACACTTTATCCTAAATTCTTGAAACAGTAATCTATTCAAAAGTACACTACTCGTAGAACGTTTTCGATAACCTATGCACAAAACTATATACTTTATTTGAATGTACAAACAGATAGTAAAAAGTAAATAGACCAACAAAAATACATTTTCTATCTCTATCATTAAGTAAAATATGGTGTGGTTTATATTTCAGACTTGTCAAAGTGTCCCCCCTTTGCCCTCTGAACAGCTGCACAAACTCATGGCATTCTGGAAATAAGATTTTGTAGTGTTTGTGCAGACAATGCCGTCAAACAGCTCTGTAAATTATTCCATAGCTCTTCAACATTAGGCGACCTCAGTTTTCGGACCTTCCTTTCAAGTTCATTCCATAAAGGCCAATTCACACTGTCCGTCATGTCAACGTCATGTCACGGCACCGTCACGTCAAGTTGTATTCACACTGTCCGTCAGTGTCCGTCACGTCAATTCGCCCATCTCAATACACGATGTTGAAAGTGAGGTTATGAGTAGCGATCTGTTATGCAGAAAGTTACAGTTTAATACTAGAATTGAGGGAACAACAACGCTAAATGTTATTGAGGGCTAAAGAAAACTTTACAGTGTATGTTTGTGGCCAACTTACTGGGAACTGAAACAACATTTCAAAACACCGACATCTATTTTCAAGTGAAAAAATAAACATATGAAAACATCAAACAATACTTGTAAGAGCATAAATAGCGCCTGTTTACTTTATCCATTACGATTTGCCCGCTGACATTGTTAATACCACCGTAAACAACTGAATTTTTGTCTTTCATTAGAACTGACTTTTTCATTTAAAATGTTATTTAATGAAAAATCCGTAATCAAATTACAATCTTATTCAAATAAACAGTTTGCTTCAGTCTTTTCTGCTACAATGTTATGTAACATAAACCATTTTTTGGTTTCAGATATCCGACCTCGATTTCAGAGGGACTCTCAATTGACAAAAATATTTAAGTCGTCATGAAACATTTGAGATTTACCCCTATAACGAAGTATAACAATAAAATAAAGATGAATGAGACACATTTGCATATAAACAGTGCAATCGTCGACTGCAACATGTAATTCGCGTGACGATAATAGGTTAACTGACGGAGTTAGCAGACGGCCGTTCCGTCAAAACATTCTTCTCGAGAAAGCTTGACGGACGTTGACGTGATGTGACGGTCCGATGACGGACAGTGTGAATGCCACCATTACAAATACATTGCGGAATGTTCTGACGGACGGTGACGTGACGTGACGTGACGTGACGGACAGTGTGAATTGGCCTTAACATTTCAATGAGATTTTAAGTCTGGTGACTGACTTTGCCAAATCATATTTATCAATTCCCCTCATTTCTCTTTTCTACACAATTTAGAAGACTATCTGGGGTCCGTGTCCTGCTGCAGAACAAACCCATAACCAGTAAGCTTGTCAGATGGAACTGTATTGTTGGTCAGTATCCTGTGATATCCTTCCGTCTTTACTGTTTCATTAATTCGTTCGAGATCACTGTCATTACCACCTGCAAAACATACCCACACCACAACCGCCCACCACCATGCTTCACCATAGGTGTCACACTCTGACTCTTCATACTTTCTCCACAAAGTCGACGAACAAACATTCGACGATGGCTCCCAAGTACTTGAAATTCATCACTGAATAACACCTTGGACCTTTGTTATGCGCTCCAGTTTTTATGTTGCTGTGCCCATTGCATCATTTTCACCTTATTTTGTGACCGTAATAAAGGTTATGCACTACTTTAAACCTTATTCAAGAAGATGGCATTGCACCATAGAGGCAGATATTGTAGCAGCTCGCATATTATTGACTTCCTTGTGAATTTAAGGTGACTTACGAGTCCTCTGACGTTCACTCTGTACACATATGAACTGATCTTCCCTGTATGATGTTATGAGGTCTTCCAGATCTCGAAACACTTGCATTGGCACTGGTTTGCTTGAACAACTGCAATGTATACACCACTGTAGATTGGGCTACGCCAACTTTTGGTGCCATTGTCCTACTACAATAGCCTTCGTGGTGCAGAGCTATAATTAAAGCACGTTTTTCAATTCCAATCTCCTGCTTCCACCCCATTTGGAGGTAATATGGAATGAACCTGATCAGATACACAAGCACACTGCCAGCTGCGCACAGTGCACTGAAAACTCACGTGAACTGATTGCTACACACACAGATGAGGCAATGAAGCCTATTCGAGTGGTCACAACTTGGGTAAAGACACATCAGTGTTGTTGTGGTTATACTCATAAACGTCCCACAATATGAAGAACAGGTCAAATACACAACAGAGTCGTTCCATCTTACATGTTTATGCTTGCTTTAGTATCAGAACAGCGATATTATAGATTATTTAAAACTAAATCTCTGTTTAAAACTACAAATCCATAGTTGTGATAGGTGATAAAGAACTTTTGACTGGTAGTGTAGCTTCACATATTTGTAAAATTGAGGTACTAACAACGTGTCAGTTTAGTTTTCAGACAAGCTTTTCAGCAGGAAATGCTATATACGCTGTTACTGATCAAATATTAAATGGACAACAGGACATCAGCCATTGTTTTTTTGTGATCTCTAGAGGCTTTTGATTGTGTAAATCATATAGTTCTTTTAGATAAACCAAAGTATTGTGATGTGAGTGGGGAAGTGCGTCATTGGTTTAATTCTCGACAAACTGGTAGAGTGCTCAAGGTTTAAATAAGTAGTTGACATAATGTGCAAAAATCAACTGTTTTCCCTGTTTCAAGAATGGGGTCCCACAGGGCTTGACCTTGAGTCCTTTGCTGTTCATAATGTATATTAATGATTTGTCATTCTATATTCATTAGCTTTTAACGGATGAGGATGTCAATAACTCTTCCAGCTTTTCGCGTCCATGATTCCACATAACGAAAAAAAACCCCATAAACAGCAGCCATGGCAGTAGTAAGTTCAGATGTATGCAGAGACAAATAGTGTCTTATGGTTACATTATGTCCTCATCTGCTGGGCACCTCAGCTACCGTCAATACTACAAACCCACCCTCACTGACTGATCTCTACATAGTACCAGTTTCTAATACGCAGGACACAAAACCACTATTCTGTGGGCATAGGTACATTAAACAGAAGCCAACTCAGACACAGTAAAGCAGCATTAGGAACTGAAAAGCTTATGTAACATATTGAAGAAAAACGACTAGAGCAACTATTAGATTTCTCAAGCCATCTTTCCCAGGAGTTGCAAGCAGAATACCCCTGAGGAGGACATGAGGAAGCTTTTCTTTATTGCTATTCTGTGGTTCAATAGCAGGAAAATATACAGGCTCCTGAAGAGGTACAAAATTGATTCGATCTTTATGCTTCGAGCAAAACTTCGGCCTTAGCCTGTCAGGAGTTTATAACATACAGTGAGGGTGCTGACAATTTTATGTTGGACACACTGTGCCAACTATTCAGCAATGCCGTGGAGAATATGAGAGATACTTCCGTGTACCCTGAGAAATCTGCGAAAGCCGAACATGCTCTAGCAAATGGCCACAGAATCTCATTTGACGATACTTCAGTCATTATAAGGACAAGTACCTTCCGGGACAGTGTTATTAGATTAGATTAATACTTGTTCCATAGATCTTGAGTATGAGATATCGTCATGATGTAGAATGTGTCAGGTTAGTAAAAGATAACATTACATGACATACCCTTTTTATTTCATTTTTTTAAATCTTTTACTTTTTATTTATTTTTTATTCTCTGTAAACGTACTAACTCTATGTAAAAATTGATCTACTAAGTAGAAGGAATTTTTTCAATTCGTTTTTAAATGCTGATTGGCTATCTGTCAGGCATTTGATGTTATCTGGTAAATGACCAAAGACGTTTATGATGGCATAATTTACCCCCTCTCACGCCAAAGTTAGATTTAACCTTGAACAGTATCTAGACCATACTTTCTCCTAGTGTAGTACCTATGCATGCTGACGCTAGCCCCCCGAATATACCGCCGGAAACGAAGCCAGAGAAGTCTCTGCAGCTCAAGATCTTTGGAGCAGAAAGTTATTCATTTCATTCTTGTTGTGTGCCTGGTTCTGCGAACGAGTGCGAAGAAACAAGAAAGGTTCTGTTGTTGTTTTCACGTGTACCGAACATTTTTGTTGTTTCTTATTTCTTCAAGAAATGAGCAATTCGACATGTTTTCAATGCTTCTTTTCCTATAAGAATTTGCTAAACAAGCAAATGACAAATCAGTAATTAAAGTAAAATACTCAACGTATTCACATTTAGTAAAATGGCACACAGACAACAACATATCACATTACTTTGAGAGTACATTATCATGTGTAAGATAATTGTTTAAAAAAGGATGCTTTTGTTGTGTTAGAGAATGGTTGAAGGATTCTTACACTGAAATGGTATATGAAAAGTACCAGTACCGTACCTTACCTTACTAATACCATATAAGCAAACTCATTTCGAGCACACGTTTGCAGTAATACGGGATAAAAAAGCGAGTGTAAAGGGAAGAATGGTAAAATGAAGACAGTAAGCTTTCGAATTTTTTCATCCCCATATTTTAGACCTGACGTCTAAATGAATACTTTAGAGAAACCATTAGAGTAGTTTTATTTAAATGTAGGCCTAACATTTAAAGGGATTACTTTGACTTTTTTCAAATGATGTCAAACTCGGCATGTTACTCATGTTTGCAAGTAAGATGACGGACGTAGGCGTGTAATTTGATAAAGGAGAACATAATTCGATAAACAAAACAAAAAAAATCAGTTTATTTTAAGCACAGTAGTGGCATAGATTTGCTTTGTGTTTCGTATTTGCTGCAGTGAGCTAGGTATAAGAAACATGAGCTCATTTACGACAGCATGGACAATCATATAAAGTCCCTAATTTACCATAGTAATTGCTGATTTCACAAAGTTCTCTAAGAAAATCATGACCATTGTCGTCTTCAGTGTAGTTGACTGATTTCGGGGTGCCTCATCACATTTGTTAATTCTCCCCTTTCTTTGCCCACTTGTCATTCAGTTTTTCTTCTTTTGTCTTTTATATTTCTTTTTCTTCAGTTTCTCTTCTGTTTGTGATTGCAATGAGGGCAACTTTTTCCTCTGTTTTCTCTTCGAAGTACTGCACACCATTCTGTACCTCCTGCACAATGGTCATCGATTCCTGTAGCCATTTCAGTCAGTTGGTCCTTCCTTTATACTAGTTACACATGCTCAGTACTGCAATCAGTAATATGATGTACGAATGTTTGAATAAGATGATAGTCCGTCATCTTGTCCGCCCAATAATTTCGTCAACTTACCTGGAACGGCCATTCATGATTTAAACATGAGAACAACACTTCTATAAATTAGTAAAATTTACTCCACATGTACCAGAAGCTATTTCAGTGCACTGAAATCACAACCAGTATGTACGTAAACACAAATGATAGCATTTCAGCGCTAAATGATGGAGGTTGGCTTTAGTACATATTGTAGCAAACGTGAAGTGCTAATCGCTAGTTAGGCATGACCTTCATTTGCTGCTCTGTCTCGTCAATCACATTAAATTAATGATTCCTTGTCTAAGATTGCGTGTCATCTTACCCTGCCTTTCCCTACTAATTTCACGTGACTTGTGATAGTTTGATTTTTAGAAATTCTATTTCCGTATTTTTCAAATTGCCATAATTTAAGTCTTGGGTTTACCAGCATTTCTCCAACTTCATATTTCTTTGTCGCAAATCAGTTGGAAAAAACATTCGAAAAATGACACCTAACATCCAGTTTAGAGTATTATATTGCACCAGCTCCTCAAATAATATGTTTGAACTCAGACTGAAACGCTTAAAATGAAATCTAAAACTGGTCTATTTCACGTTTGCCTAATTCTTACACAACCTGCGATTACATTGTTGTAAGCAGAATAACAACTATTGTGACACTGAAGGAACGTACTCCTCGTTTAACAGCTGCCAGCTGTACTGCAGATCACGTGTCAAAATGTATCTCTGGAGTGACATCTATCGGCATTGCCAGGTACTTCTCATTTTTATCTCTTGACCTTTCCGGTGGTATATTCGGGGGGCTAGACGCATGTACCTATGCACACTGCTGTTATGTATAAATTGGTTGTGTTATTAATAAAAAAATTCATAAAAACATATTATATATATTCTGATGCTACTGTGAAGATCCCTAGACCCTTAAATTAGTGTCTGTAGAATGGGTGGGCCCCAGAAATTATTCTAATTAACCGCTTTTGTGCAATGAATACCTTTTTTGCTTAATGATGAATTACCCCAAAATATGATGCCATATGAAAGCCATGAATGAAATAGGCATAGTAAGCTAATTTACTGAGATAATTGGCACTAAAATTTGCAATAACCCTATTAGCATAAGTTGCTGAAATGAAACTTTTCAGTAGAGCATCAGTCTGTTGCTTCCAATTCAATTTTATCATCAGCGCACACACCTTAAAACTTTTTATATTCTACCCTCTGGTCACAGACAATATTTATTAATGGTATCATGCCATTTACCATATGGAACTCTATATACTTTGTTTTATTAAAATTTAATTAGAGTCCATTTGCAGATAATCATTCAATTTTTTTTAAATTATGAAGTGGTTCTCTGCAAATGGACTCTTATTCAATTTTTATAAAACACAGTATATACAGTTCCATATGGTAAATGGCATGACACTGTTGTAAAGGAAGTAATCGAATTTAAAATCTGTGATATCACCCTCAATGGTAGCTTGCAGCTGAGTACAGCATTATATCCTACCGGTGGAAGGATGAAGTGAGTGAGCAGTCATGCAGTGTAAACATTGCCGTATATGGAGCTTAAGCAAACACCAGTGATGTCACAGAAGGCAGCGTGACCAAATAAGGCCTGTATAAATATTCTTCATTCACTGCTTGACATTAGCGGAAAAGAATTCGACCAAAAGCTTCTGAATTTTAACCCTCTTGATGTGGCTAGAAAACTAGTTATTTGATCAGTACATATCACCACAAAACCATGCATTCATATATAAACAATAACATACACTTTTGGACAAAGCATGATGTGTGAAGATATATGGCTATGAGTAAATACTATACCATATTCAAAGAATAAAATAAAATAGAAATCAGTTTATTTATTAAAATTTATTTCACCCCAAAATGTTGCAATATTTTCAATGAAGACCAGTAGCCATATGACCTATGGACCATTAGATGTGATGAGAAAGTTCAGTTAAACCGATTGGTTCAGTCAGTTGTTTGGAAACAATTCAATCATCTGATTTTACAGTTTACAAATTGACTGAATTATAAATGGATTTTTTGAGAGAAACCAGTCTAAGAAGAAACCAAATGAAAACAATCGATCCATTCATTTGTAGTTTAACCCAGATAGCGCGGAATTATTTTTGGTTTGAATTTTATTTCAAACAGTATGAATTACCTTCATATGACAGCACAAAACTTTACATGTGATTTATTTCACAAACGCACCATGAGTCTTGGAATATTGCCCATCTTTCCGGAAGGATGTCAAAATGAATGTCCTGGAATTTTCATCTGATGTGTCATTATTATTAAAAAATGCTTATGTTGAAATATATACATATAAATATCGCCAAAATTAAAGAATGTTCAAGAAATACAAACCCAATTTTGAGGAAATTTCAATATCTTCTGTATGAACCTCAACTTTGCAGCCGTATTGTAGCACTTTGCAATCAACAATAAAAACTAAAATTGATCTGAAATGGTAGCAGGGAATTCAAAGAAATCAAATACGAGATGGCTCGTGAACTCCTAATTATAAGTATGAAAAACTAAGCCACCATTCTCGTCCTTCTGGAAGGACGTCAGCGCTATTTCGGTTAAAGCATTGGTTGGAAAATTATTAACTCGTTTCTTTGTAGTGAAATGGATCCATGAGTGTAAAGAAATGAAAACAGTTATCACATTGTAGTGTTACATGTGCCTCCTCAAAAGGAAAGTGTTAAAATGAACACTTAAAAATCTGTCATGATTTGTTATTTCTGTATAAAATGATAAAAGATGATATGAACGAATGCAGATGCAAAAGCTGTGAATATTTCGATATAAATAAATACCCTCTGATAAACAAATCTAATGAAAAAGTTTTCATATATTTCTTACAAAGTGGTTGCTGGAGTCGGCATATTTGCTCTCTCTTTGATAGGTTCTTGTAGTGTATGGATGCATTGTGCTTTTGCTCTGATTTTGTGTGCGTAATCTAGATGCATCGTAGACCTACTGTAAAACATAAGTGTTGATGGTGAAAGTTGTTTACTAATAATATGGATGATTTCATGTTAATTTCGTAATTGGATTTATTGAAAGAATCCGGCCGCGGTCGCCGAGGGGACTGAGGCGCTCCAGTCACGGACTGCACGGCCACTACGGTCGGGGGTTCGAATCCCCCCTCGGGCATGGTTATTTGTGCCGTTCTTAGTATTAGCTAGTTCATAAGAAGTTTGTAAGGTTAGGGACTGATGACCCCGTAGTTAAGTCCCATAAGCTATACAAACATTTGAACATTTTTATTTAAAGAATCAGATTTCATATTTTTTCCACATCACTAATATAAGAAATGTTTCATGTAACAGCCAACAACGAATGTGGTTTCCACCACCAACTTTGGAAAGGAACTATTTGTTGGAGATGTGCTAGTTAAATAACTTCTCTTGTGTTGAATGTACCTTTTTGCATTTTAGCTCTGCTAATATGTTCCTGAGATTTCATGCTGAAAAAATGTATTTCGTTATTTTATTCAAGCCATAGTCAAATTAAATCAGTAGTTTAGATGTCTGCAACAGTTATTTTCAACTGTGCATACCATCAGCAGCATCAATACAATCAAAGCCATTTAGTAGATTGGTTAAATGGTGTGTTGCATGTGTTGATCTCGCTGTCCTCATTAAATTTCTATTCACTTATGCAGTTGTGTAACTTTAAATGTAAATGCAACAACATGAATAATTTGGAATAGAACTTTGAGTTAGTATTTTGCGCCAATTACAGTTTGTAACTTTATGCAAATGTTGTTTATGATGTCAAGTAAGTGGTGGAGCAATTTATTTCCTGGCAAATATAAATTTTGAACACAGATTGCGATTGACCTACGCTACATATTTTTTTTATTCAGTTACAATTTTTTTAAATTAACAACGATTACTATTATTTTTGTTTTGCTATTAAGTCTTTCTGATATTTACTTTTTGCTGAGTTTTCATATGAGTTTATTGAATAGGTATTTACTTAACTGTGAACACTGTCTCTGGATAAAAATGCTGATACACTCAGTGTTATGAGAAAGAAAGGAATCATATGACTGGGAAAGAAGCGTTACTTAAGACAAATTATCAGCAAGGCTGATCCATATTCCAAAACTATGCTATTTAAAGAAATTTAAATAAAATTAATACATTGTTAATTTCCTCATGGAAAAAATCCAACAAATGAAGTGTATATCGTAAATGCAAATGATTGTCACACACACAAAAAAGACTTACCTATATACAATTTCTGTTCACATTACCTTAGTACTTACTGTAACAGAATTAGAACAAATTTTACTGTATGTAAATGTCACTTCTAAGTACTTTTCCTCAACATATTTTGTCTTAAAATGCGTGTTTTGGAAAGATCTTTAATGTGATGTTTCATTTTTCCTCCACATTTTCGTAATAAGTAAGATTAAATACGAAATCCGTCAAATACGGAACAGTACCTTGAACTGAAGGTTACGCAACACGATGTTCCTTTGTTACGCTAACTAAGCACAGGCCACATGATGTAGTCAGCCATCCACATCACACTGTAACAGCATTAATCATCCAATAGTAGTCATTCAACACTACACCTTCCCGGCTGCAGCAACATCCAAATATGAATGATTATCGTTCAAGTTGAAATATGCATATTGTGTAGTAAGAAACAAAGTTATGTCTTCACATGCTATTCCTGCATATTAATCTGGGCAATCCTGTGATTGCAGTAAAAGATAGATCTGTCTACATCCTGTGAGATTTTTCTTTTTAAATTAACTGAAACATGAAGATTCATATCGAACTTAAACACATGCACCTAACATTTTTCGAAACGGTTGGACTTACAATAATCTGCCCAATCCTGTGACTGCAGTAAAAGATAGATCTGTCTGCATCCTGTGAGTTTTTTTTAATTAAGTGAAACATGGAGATTCATATTGTCAGCCATAGAGCACGAACAGCATTAATTAATTTCCACAAATTTGACGCGAATTCCGAGGGTAGTGTTCCCCAAGGATAGCTGATTTATCGACCAGACAAGGGTTCATCGAGAATCTGTCAACCATAGAGCAGGAACAGCATTAATTTTTTTGAAACGGTTGAACTTACATTGATTGAGCAATCCTGTGATTGCAGTAAAACATAGATCTGCCTGCATCCCGTAATTGTTTTTTTAATTCAGTGAAATATGAAGATTCATACCAAACTTAAACATACGCGCGAAAGCGCGTGCGTTACATTTTTGGAAATGGTTGAACTTCTATCAAATTTATGGTTTTCCGAGGGCATTGATACATGAGGACAGGTGATTTACTAACCGGATGAGGGTACATCGAGAACCTGTCAACCAGAAAACTGGAACAATGTTAATTAATTTCTGCAAATTTGTCGCTAATTCCGAGGGAACTTTTACGGTGGGACTGAAATTTCACTAGGAGCTGTAATGCAATAATTCTTTCAAAGAATGTTGCAAGCAGGACAAGCGACTACAGTTATGTGCCCTTCAGTAAAATTCACCTCCAGCATGAACAGGTATGTGATAGCATCTCTGTGTCTATTACTATACCATTTGCATATGATTTGTACCGTAATCTTACTTCGTTCCTTATCCACAGCGAAATTTGTTCTACTGTGTTGTGATTAACCAAGTACGGTTCATATGTTCCACTTGAACTCTGCTTTCCAATTGGCTACACAGACTCAGCTTCAATGGATGACAAAAGAACATTGCAATGCGTAACTTCACTTCCACACTTCCCTAGACTTGTGCATCGTATTTCACCATTTTTTCACTATTACGAAAAAAAAACCTCCTGATGCAACATCGCATTAAAGAACTTCAATGAACAAGCCGTTTTCAGGGCGGTTTTGTCTCATACACTATCCGGAAGTGACCTTTATATACGGTAAAACGTTACCGAGAATTCTCAGTGATGGGTACAAACCATTGAGGCAAATTTTGGTTAAATTTGGATAAAAATTGTTGTTAGTTTACCTTAAGAAATTTATAATATAGCACCATTCATTGAAATCCGAAAACAACCGAAAACCCATGTTTATTGGCACAAGAATGAACCAATCTTATTTAAGTAAAAGAAGTGAAAAATGTCGAAACATAATTTTGAATCACATTATTTATTTGTATCTAAAAGTCTTGTCAACCCTAATCATCGATTTATATAACTGCAAAGGATGAAGATGTGTACAACTGAAATTACTCAAACCTGGGAACTGAGCGAAAACTGGCGTAATCAACTGAGACTTGTGATCGTTGGTTGTATCACAAAAGCGAAACTGCTGAAATATAGAGTGTGAATGAAAAACGTTTATATAACTGACCCCCCCCAAGGGGACCATAGTTTTTTTGTGACTATATGTGTGGTGAGCACAGCGGCCTGAACTAATACAGTCTTTCTGTCTTCTATCCTTCCTGGGCTACATTCCGTTTCCTTTCCTCACTTTTCCTATCCTCACTCCTCTATCTGTCCCACAGGGTGACTGATAACCATGGCGCTTTGGTCCCCTTGTCCCCAATAACTTACTCATATAACTGACTTGACCGCAGATATTGGTGTTATTCGAATGTAAAACCGACTGAATAAGAAACATTAGACTGACCAATTTCTTAACTATTAAAACCAGTTGGGTATCACAGTATTACATTTGAACCATGCATAACCTTACAGTAGGATGTAAAAGGAGGGGGAATTTGTTTCTGCTACTTTTCTGATTGAAAACTATAGAATACTCTGAGAAACTGTCTTCAACTTTAGTTGTGATAGGCAGTTACAACACGTCATCAGTTTGTATGAATTCTCTGAATTTAAATAATATTTTCATTTGAGGATGAACTACTGATATTTCAACACAAAATTTAAAAGTTGCTACAATAATTTAAAACTCAATATTACTGGAAACACGTTTGTAGCCTTATAAGATGACGCAGCTTCAGTAGGTGTACATGTGGCGCCGAAGGACTAACTCTCCTCCTCAGAAACATTATTTGTATAGAAGTATCCCAAAGACGATTTTCGAATAGAGACGTTCTTGCTGGAGGTAAGATCATGCTTACTGTATATTGATCGATGAGTTTTTCGCAATATTTTACTTTTGTTGGAGGGTGACCAGATTTCTGAACAAACGCGCTGATTTACCGCGCGGCTAGACATTTTCGAACTACCTGTATTGTTATCGCATTACATTGAAAGAATTTTTTTCAGTATTCACCGGTTTGTGAATATCTTGAAGCACACCAAATAAATTTAGTTCCTTTAATATCCACATCTGAAATGTGCCTACCAACACACATTTGTGGATTGTTTAATTTTTTCGTCAAGTGTGTAATTAAATACTTCTTTTTTATTGTCAGTATTATTACAATAGTGTATCGTCTTTGTGTGTATCTTTGAACTGAATTCAGAGATACTAAACAACATCTAAATTAATATTTCAAGTTTTTTTTTACATTACATTTTTAATGCAGTACTAGTCACAATCAGTTTTTCCAACTGTACAGACGATAATTTGTCCCGTACATAGCATCAAAGAAACAAGTTCTTTTCCTTTGCACATAGACTGAACACGTCTTTCACTACCAGCAACTCACCCTTTTTTACCATGGCTATACCAGTTGCAAAAATAAAAATTAAGGTTTATTTCTAGACTTCTATTTACAGGTTGATTTTAAGTAAAGGATTTATGTGACACAAGCATGTCCAATGCGGCTACACGATACAAACGGAAATTTAAGTGCAATTTACGTTTGGTTTTAATATTTTCCACATGCGGATATAGAAATAATACCTCAGTACTTACACTGACTGTACACAAACTTGCCCGAAACTGAAAATAAGTTGTTACTTGTAAGCGTTTTCTGCTATTATTGGTTCTATTATTTGGTTGCCATGACAGCTGGGTGGGGGCTATCGTTTACCACAACACTGATATCGAATGATAACTCATCTACTTTGTAGGTTAGAGTACAGTAGTTCTGGGGTCTATAAAAATGGCAGATGTTCCTTTGGAGGCTCCTGATCGTAAGTTCCTTTGGAAAGAATTATTTTAATATCGTAAGTTTTTGCGTCGATATAATACTATGGTAATGAGAGCCACTTATGTCACTGTGCAGTGTGCACAGTGCGATTATCACTGAATGAGTGCTGTCATAAACCATGGATCCCGTGTAGGAATATTGTCAAAGAATTGAAATAAAATAACAATACAAATTCCCACCTTCATTCCCATGTTTTTCTATTTTCCACGCTCAATTTCGTATTGTAATTCAGAACGCAGTAGGCCTATGGTACAACGTAGCCCCAACGAATTGCTGTTGTAGTATGGAATTAAAGGGGGCGGGGGATGAAGCATTCTATATACGCCTACGCCACTAACTACGTCTTATTAGTCTCGAATAGAAAATAATTTCGACAGAAATTGGAGATAGAATTAATGGTTTTCGTTATCGGTACCGGAAACGTTGAAAAGAACATTAAAGAAAGCATAGAAAAACGTAAAGAATCTCATTGACACTTGGCGAGATCAGTTTATTTTCTTCCACGGATCCTAATATGACAGACGAGTAACCCGAGGTTTTGTATCTACATATATTACATATTAGCAACAAAAATGCAGTGGATGTTCACCACGTAACACTCCTTCAAAATTAGTCCAGACGCATAAGCCCGTGCCCATGGCTTAATAATCAGCTTTAGTAAATTACTTGTTTCTTATTTGAAAACATTCAATACAGAAGTCAAATTCTGATTTTGCATGCTTTATCACATCAGATGCTGCATTAATGCCGCAGCAATTTTAGTACATTTTGTGGATTATAGTACATTCAGTAAGAAAGAATCATAAAATTATCACACACTATAGGTCACAATTTTGGCAGTTTTTAATACACTCCATGGTACATTTTAGGTCAGTCAATGTGATGGCTATCAGTAATCATCTTTATTGCTGTGCTTGCTTATGTTGTGTGTCCTTCAGTTTGTGGCACAGCTGTGCCATTGACAACAAAATTGCCTTTCAGACTAACCTAGGCCTCAGCTCAGTGCAAATTCAATTCATGTTGTATACATTATATGTATAGGTCTAGTGTCTCCTATTTCAGATATATATGAAAGAAGAAACATGTCATAAATAATTAAGGCAAAAAATGCTGGTCAGTGATCCCTTCACTGCAGATGTATACCACATTCAAACTTCTATAGAAATTAGTGAACTGTCACTAATGATGATAATGGACTGTGTGTGTGTGTGTGTGTGTGTGTGTGTGTGTGTGTGTGGATGGCATAGATAATAGTAAGCCTTGTTTGAATCCTAGTTTCCAACTCTCCTCAGTGATGAAATTCAGTGCCTTATGGCATCTAAAGTCTTGAATTCTCTTGTGTCATGATTTCATATCATGTTGAGTGGATTCACCAACTCTCAAATATACTGTTACCTTCTAAACTAAACCAGACTGAGGTACTCTACCGATCAATATGTAATCACAAGCTCCATTCAAAAATATAATGTTTTCAATTATATTTATTTTTGACGATGTTACAGCGTTCAAAGAATGAAATAAATCGCTATTTGCAATCAGTTGTAGCTTCACTGTACTAGGTTGGTATTCCATCTAAACCTAGTACAGTGAAGCCATAACTGATTGCAAATTGCGATTTATTTCATAATGTTTTCAGTTTTCTGCTCTCTTTCTGCTTGCATACATATGTAGTCACACTTTTTATGTCTTTTGGTAACAGCTGACATACCGTATCAATAGATTCAGATGAATCAACTCTTTGGTCCTCCCATTCTTTTTGTTTGCATACTATGGACTGGTTATAAAGCTGGAATACATTTTTATCTGTTTCTTTAATCTGAAGCAGACTGAAAATTAATCTTTGGTGAGTGCACATTTATTATTTTCCCACCATAGAGTAATAACAATGTAGGTCTAATTCAAGGTATGGTATGAGAAATTCTCATATGAAATTCATTACTTATGCGTTGTAAAGTTTTATAACTATGTATTTATAACTGTGTATTTATGAACTTTCAGAATAATAAATACCATTAGCAATCAGTTTGAAATTAATTCACGGTAGCCAGGTGCAGATGTTTAATTTCCAAAGGAAATAAATCTTTCATATACCTGTCAAAGTGGTGAACAAAGTATTATTTATAGCAACAGTCCAAGGGAAAATGTGAAGTATGGGAGCATAACTTTGAATATACTCCAAATCGATTTTCAGTAACCAAAAAATCAGCAGCATTTTAGTTGTAAACATTTTCCTGAAAAGTAGGAAAAAAATTTCACATTATGATTCCGACACACTAGCAATCCCAGCTACATTAGTCAGGTTGTGATAGTCATTTTGACAATGCCATCTTAAAGGAGTACAAGCAGTTGGCAGTCAAGAAGACTGTTCTAGAAGCCACAGAACTGGGGCAGAGTAGCTACAGTATGTCTGCCTAGGTGTGTCTGCATCTGGGTAAATGTGTGGATGTGTGTGTGTTTGTTTTTCTTCACCCAAGATAAGTCTTTCCTCTCCCGGGATTGGAATGGCTCCTTACCCCCTCCCTTAAAACCCTCATCCTTTCCTTTCCTTCTCCTTCCCTTCTGCCTGAAGAAGCAACTGGGTTGCGAAAGCTTGCGTTTGTGTGTGTGTGTGTGTTTTATTTGTGCTACTATCACCACCTGTGCTCCTTTGCCTGGTGAGTAATCTTCATCTATTTTTTTATTTATATATTTTTCCTGCTAGGAGTTTTCCAAAATAAGTGATACATGGGTTACAGTGCAATAAATCTTGACTACTGTATTGCTTCTATTTGATGCTGTAAACAGCAAGCTGTAGCTGCACAGACTGAGCTTGGGCATGTGCAATGCTCTGTCCTTGGACTTTAAATTATTGAGGCCAGGTACTTTTTTTTGTGTCCCCCAATGTACCTGAGAACAACAAGAGACCTTCTAGCTACCATTTTTCAGCAAGTGAGTTCACGTCTATGAGTCTCATGTGTAAATCTGGGGAGACATTAGTATTTCACTAATAGTTTTATAAATAATTATACAACAAAATTCAAAATGGAACTGCATTTACCAAATCAAAACAAATAAACTATTAGGGAATAAAACTGTACGGCAAAAGACAGATATCAAAACAATTTTACATTAAAGGGGGATGTTAGGCATGGGGTATAAGGATGATAAGTTATCTTAGGTTGAGGCCAGGGTGGTAGCGGGAGCATAGAATGTGTTGACGGGACAGCTGCCATCTGCGCAGTTCAGAAGAGCTGGTAGAGGAATGGAGATTCCAGATGGCCCGGATAGTAAGGCAGTCATTCAAAATCAAGCGTATTGTGTTCAGCTGCCTGCTACACCACAGGTTGGTCCATGCTGCTTTCTTGACAGTGAAGTGATAGTAGCAGAGTTGGTAAATAATATGGCTGCTTTCACAGGTGGGTCCTGGAATCTTTTGGCGTGTAGGATAAGACTGTGTCAGGACTGGAATAAGAAGTGCTGAATGGGTGGATTGTGCAGGTTTTGCATCAGGTTCTTCTACCGGTAGGGATATGATCCCTGTGGTAAGGGGTTAGGATTAGGAGTGGCATAGGAATGAACTAAGATATTATGGAGGTTGTATGGAGGGGTCAGATGGAGCTTGGGTAGGATATCCCTCATTTCAGGGCATCATGCCAGATAATCAACTATGGTATTGGGTGACAAGAGGGACACTCCATTGTAGGTGGTTATTGGAGGTGGAGGAAGGATTGGTGGTGTGTAGTGACATGGCATGGGATGAGGTCAGGAGTAGTGATGTGGGCCGGGAATATTCCCAGTGGAAAGCAACTAATAAAATGGGAATATTGCCGGGAAGATTGCAGAAATTGGGAATTTACGAACATTTTTAGATTTTGAAAGTTTTAACACTTATTAACAATTAAAACCTCATAACTAGGTTAACTAAGTAAACTCATACATTGTAATCTAAGGCATATCATTCTCTGCATTAATTTCCTTGCCAATTGCATGAAGAACATCTTTCACTTTACATATACCTGTGGCATCTGTTTCAAATGAACAGATGTCTGGTGAAAAATACGAGGCGCGTCGAGAAAGTAAGTTCCGTTTCAATTTATCTCCGCTGCAGCGCTGCAATTGCAGTTCTGCACATGCGCTGTAGACAATGTGTATCAAGGAGAAGAACGTGCGCCATTTGGAGATCGCTGTCAGTTACGTACCTTTTGCTTGTTTGAAATGTCGGCGTTGATTGAAAATCCCGCCGCCTGTGAAATCAGGTCAGTGATTCGGTTTCTGAGTGCGAGGAAAGTGAAACCAAGTGAAATTTATCAGCAAATTTTCGATGTTTATGGACCAAATGCGATGAGTGATTCAATGGTGAGAATATGGGTCTGATAGTTCAATGGCGGGCGTAGTGATGTGCACGTTGAAGGACGAAGTGGACGTCCACCTTTGGTTACAGAAGAAATTGTTCGCGCGATTGATGACAAGATCCAGGAAAACCGTAGGGTTACAATTAGTGCTCTTGCTGTGGACTTCCCCCAAATTTCACTGTTTCCAACTGGTTGAAGACACAGGCGGCAGATTTCTATGAAGAAGGTATACAAAACACGCTATGACAAATGCCTGCAAAATTTCAGCAGTTATGTGGAAAAGTAGTTTAAGAGTTGTAGAATTTTGTGCAATAAAAATTTCTTATGTATGTGTGTACCTGTGTACAATTTCTATATAATAATGGAAAGTCCAGGTTGGAATTAATAATATAGTGAGGACAGTTTACAACACACCGCAAAGACGTGGCGAAGAGCTGTGACAAGCACATACAAAAGACACACATACAACACATTCAGCTATCGGCCATGGCCTTCTTCAGAAAATCGGCCATGACCTTCTTCAGAAAATAGAGTGAGTGTTCTATTTTCTGAAGAAGGCCATGGCCGATAGCTGAATGTGTTGTATGTGTGTCTTTTGTATGTGCCTGTCGCAGATCTTCGCCACGTCTTTGCGGTGAGTTGTGTACAATTTCATTTTATTACCAAATGGAACTTACTTTCTGGACGCGCCTCGTATAATTTAAAATATTTGCTAGGGCTACAATTTTTAGGCAAGTTGAAACCCCGCATTTCTCTGAATGAAACCTAAACTTACAAAATATTTCTCTGGAGGCATAACTCTCAACTGGCTGTCTTCTGTAGTATTTTTTGATTTTTCCAAATGATTGCCTAGAGGTGTTTCACTTTCAGAATTCAAAGACTCCTCAATTCCGGCAATGAATTATGATTTATAAAAATTTATTTTCTATGATATCACAATTAAGTTTAGTTTTAGAATCTTTATTTAATGTTTTACAATGTTCTATGTTAATGAAAATCACTTGTATTTTCAAGTGAATCATATATCTCAATCAGTTTATTTGCATAATTTTTTCCCAAAATGCCATTTTCATTGACTAATGTTTACAAATTTTGCACCAGTTTATTTTAAACTTTATAGCCTAAAATATCAGTAACAGCGACAGAAAGCTTAATGAATTAAATAAACAAACCTCCCTCTATATTTTAGTATTGGCTGACAATGAAGAGGATGATCTAGACCCACCCATTAAAATAAAACTACTAGATAATGCTGTGTTTTGGGTTAGAATAGAAAAAATGATAAATCTACTTAAACAGTTGTTGATCTTAATACGTCCATTGAATCAAATGACCCACAAATACAGAGTGGTCAGGAAATTAAATGAACTAGAGAAAATTATGAAGGAAAACTTACCAAAATAGCCCATGCAAAAATCCAAAGAAAAGGAAGTTATGGAGAAGTTCATTGAGAAAAAAAAAACTTTGCCATTGGACCAATCCATCTTGCAGCATTTATGCTGGACCCTAAAATGCAGGATAGGATGCTGGACCCTATGGAGCTACTAGAAGCCATAGGTTTTGTTTGTGATTGTGCTCAGCAGATGGGTTTGGATGTCTTTAAAGTAAGAAAGAGAAAGTTTAGCTGACTACAGAGACAAGGAAGGCTTATTCTCAAGAAAGTTTCTTTGGAAAGGGATGGATGCTAAAGAAAAAAATTATCAGACCTCTGTCATGGTGGAGGGGGTTGAGGGGTACTTGCGACTTGGCAGATATGAGAATATTGAGGGCACCAGTAACTTCAGCTGCAACAAAGCATACATTTAGTACGTTTTCTTGGTTGCATTCCAAGAAAAGGAACCGCCTTTCTTCTGTGCGAGGAACAAAACTGACATTTATTTTGTACAACGGGAAACTTATGAGTGCTCCACCTCCAAAATTGAACATGAAAGAAACAAGAAAGCAAGCAAAAGCCTACCCAGAGTAAGCATGTGGACAGGAAGAAGACAAAAAAGTTCTTGAGACTGAAGAAAATGAGATCGACCTTAACAATGATGACCTTTTTGGTTTTGGGAATTTAGAAGATGAGGATTTAATGGACATTGTTAGTGATAGTGGACTTAAAAGACTGAATATGAAATGTTGCTGTATTAAAACTTTTGCATTTTAGTAGTTTTGATTTTTATAACATTTTGTATTCTGGCTATAATTTTATTTAATTCTAATTTTTTCTTAAAATATATTTCAGTTTTTCTGTTTGAGTTAACAATATGATTACTGCCTTAAACCTATTAATTAAGTTTTATTGAGCTATCTGGCTAATTACTCATAAATTCCTGGAAATTTATGAATTTTGGGAATATTGCCAGCAATATTCCCTGGGAATATTTCCTCGATTTTAAATTCTCCGGGATTTCAAAACAGTAGTCAGGAGGGTAATGCCTGTCTGTGAAGGCTTAAATGGAAGACCTTCAACATACGGTATTGGGTAAGGCACTTCTTATCACTGCAATCTTGCCATCCATAGGGTGCAAGGCTGTATGGGAGGGATTTTTTAATGTGTAATAGATGACAGCTACCAAAGTTTGGGTTGGTAGTTAATAAGTTTAATGTGGGTGGAGCTGTCAGTGAGGTGGAGGTTAACATCCAGGATGGTTGCATGCTGGGCTGAGGACAAAGTTAAACTGATGAGATAGGAGGATTTGAGGTTTGAAGGAGTGAGGATAGTGTGTCCTGGCCCTGAGCTCATATTATGAAATTATTATCAATGAACCTGAATGAGACCAGGTGTTTTGGGAGGCTAGGAAGGTTTCCTCTAGAAGGCCCATAAATAGTTTGATATTGGAGGGTGCCCATGGCTGTGCCACATGTTTCATTGTATACTTTTTGTTCATAAGAAAGCTAATTGTTTGTTAAGTTGTAAATTGTAATGGTTATAAGGAATGAGGAAGCAGCAAGACTTTGGGCATGTTGGGTAATGGTGAATGGAAAGTGGCATCAACAGTGATGAGTAAGGATCCAGAAGGGAAAGGGTTAGGGATGGTGGAGAGATGGTGAAGGAAGTCGTTGGTATCTTGGATGTGGGAGACGAGGTTTTGAACAATTGGTTAGTGGTGCTGGTCAACAAGGGCTGAAATTCTTTCAGTGGGAGCATAGTAACCAGCCACAATTGGGCATCCAGGATTGTTAAGATTATGGGCTTTTGGGAGCCTGTAGAAGATAGGTGTGCACGTTGTTGTTGGGGTGAGGAGGGAGATGGATTCAGGGGAGAGGTTCTGGGAAGGGCCACAAGATTGTAGCGTGGATTGTAGGCTATGCCGGATTTTTGGAATGGGGTCATCCTGGTACAACTTGCAGGTTGCCTTTTGCCACACAATCACTGCAATTCATCACAACAGTTGTAGAACATTTATTTGCCTGGAGGATGATTAGATTGGGGTCTGTTTTGACTTTGCATAAGACCATTGTTTCTTCTGCCGAAAGGTTGGTATTCTTAGGATGGGACTTGGTGATTGATGGTGATGCCAATTTGGAGGTGTGAGGAAGGCCACATTTGGATGGTGGTATGAATTAGGAGAAGCAGGGTTAAATGTTGGAATTATGTTGGTTTGGATTGGAGGGATTGGTGGAAAAGTAGTGTTTCGACTGTTGGGCTCAGCAGAAGGAGAGGAGGTCTTTGACAAGCCCATGATTAAATTTGGGTATAGGGCAGAAGGTGTGACTTTTGGATAGGACTGATACTTCTGTGAGGTTGAGGAACTGGCAGAAAGGTTAACAACATTGTTCTGGGGTTGTTTAGGTTTTGGGTTTTGTGGTGTCTTGGTGGGGAGTTTTGGGGGATGTGGCAAGTGGAGCAGGGTGTGGGTGCTATGAGGGGTTCTATGTTGGCTAGTAGTGCACTGAGACTATACTTGGTTTGTGAAGGACAAGGACTGATGGAATCTGAAAAAGTGGAGGTAATTGTGAAAGGAGGGGTGGTATCCAGAGATAGAGATTTTTAATGGTTAGGCCACTGGGAGGGATTCCATGGTTTAGGCTGCACTTGAGATATAGAATGTGAGACTGGGTTTTAACCAAGGAAACTTTTCTGAACTGGTGCAGAAAGATGGAGCAGGAATCCATTGGAGAGGGGATGGTGTTGGAAAATGGGACGTGATGGAGAAATGGAGAGAGGAAGATGTTAGGAAGTCGGGAGAGTAGCTAGATAGCTGAAAAGGGCATGTGAAAATACGTAAAAATACACATTTATCAAAAAGTACACAAATATATGCATATTATAGAGGGAAACTTTCCTGGTAGGAAAAATATGTATAAAAATAGAGATTGTTTAATTTACCCAAAGCACAGACTCGTTGACAGACACAAAAACACACACAAAGATTCAAGCTTTCACAACCATTGGCCACTTCATCAGGAAAAGAGGAACTAATTAGTTTCATAACCACGAGTTTGAGTACTGTGGGCAGGGCGAAGCTGGGAATTTGTATCTGACGGGAGGCGTGCTTAGGTAGTCCTTGCAGGTGCGGTGATCACTGTGTCCCCAGTGGTGTAGGGGTCAGCGCAACTGCCTAGAAAGCAGGAGACCCGGGTTCTGATCCCGGCTGGGTACACATTTTCAGCTTTTCCCAATCGCAGTTGATGTCATATATTCTGTGAATTACATAATATATTATTTTAGGGATAAATTATTTCTAAATTGAGCATTTCAAATAAGAATAAAATATACTCAATTTAAAAATAATTCATCCCTCTAATAATATATTATGTATCATTACAGTTGTGTTCTAATGACGGTCATGTAAGTGACTGAAACTGGTTACCAGTGAAATAAAAGAAATTGTGATCTAGACTGCCTTGTTACTTGAATTAATAATTACTTGTAATATCACTGTTATCCCAATGTTCTTAAAAATAAGTTAGAAACTGTTTATAATATATACCTATGTATCACTATCTACATAATCACAGAAGATGTTTTATAAATAAAAAGTGAAATGCGCCTGGTGTGAAATAATTGCCCCAATTGCAGTCAGCATAAGATGGAAACCTATTATAGTTAAACTTAATTTTTAATAATTGAATTTATAAGTTTGAATTCAATAATATAATGGGCATAGCTTATAGCTCACTGAAAAGACAATCACTGAGTCACAGGTAGGCATGTAAAAACGACAATCATACACACACAACTTAACTTCCTGCCAGTCTTCATCAGGAAAAGGATAGGATCTCTCAATCATAAAAATCACAAGGTACAATTCCCTAATACACATCCAGGTTCTGTGTTCCAAGTGACACTCCACAGTAAGAGCAACTCGGAGTGGGGTTGAGAGGGTATGGGAGACGGGAAGGATACCAGGCAAGGGGGATAGATATAATGCTGTCTCATGGAGCATGTTAGAACTAGATGGGTGGAAAGAGATGATGGAGATTAACTAGGCAAGAATTGGGACAGCTGTTGGAAGACGGGGGGGGGGGGGGGGGGGGGGGGGGGGGACTGCTGGGTGTGTGGTGTTTGTCCCCACAGACGTTCTATGTATATATGTGTTATCAAATTCAAGTGGAAAATTTTATTTATTATATTTTACCACACTCACTGCTATTTTATTTTCTGGAAGAGTACTCAGCATCCTCATGGTGTCAACTTTGTGTAGCATACACGCAGAATGCTTGCTTGTGAGACATAGATGTGTTTCAGGCTTGGACTGAATCTACACTGTGAGTTAATGACAATTAGACTAGTACACTGGGTAGCCTGAGTATGGTTTTATGTGGTTTTCATACTCACCTGGCAAATACTAGTCTGGTCTTCAATTTCTTCCTCAAAAAATACTCTCACAAACAATATTTACATGATCAACAGGCATGTAGTTAACATAACTTCTGTTTCTTAGATTATTTGGCAATTGTGACAAAAGGAAGGGCCTCCTGCCCCACAGTTCAAATAAAATAAATTCACGTAAGTATTAAAGCATCAAACCTCATTCTAGGGGATAGAATGCTAAGAATGAGATAGCTGTAGATGTCTTTATCAAAGCAACCAAAATCTTAACAAACGATAGTGTCTGATAAGGTCTTTGTGTTAAATTAAAGTTATTGTTCAGCATAGGTAAGAGGAATGTTTTCCAATATTATGAATGCTCTCTCTTGTTTGTAACAGATTGCCCTGGAACACAAAGTGAATCTGCGGGCAAAGAGTCAGCTTGTCAGGGCTGTCCCAATCAACAGATATGTGCTTCTGGTGCTGCAAGACAACCTGATCCAGGTTATTAATGACCTATTGCTACAGAATGAACTCCATACAAGTATTACAAGTTTTAAATGTTATTAAAATTAACACATTTGTTTATATTACATCAGGTGTTGAACTGGTTAAATCAAGATTGTCATCAGTTAAACACAAGATTTTGGTGCTGTCAGGAAAAGGTGGTGTTGGAAAGACAACATTTACATCATTGTTGTCCCGTGGTTTAGCAGTAACTAACCCAGACAGGAATGTAAGTTTAAATGAAGCATCAAAATTGCTTTGCTAAGTACCATATATGATCATTACCATTGTAATGCCAATTTATTCATTTTTTTCTCTTTTCCTTTGTTTAAATTGTCATCAGAAGTCTTTTATAATATTTGTATGAACTTGAGTTGAATATGTATTGTCAGGGGATGAATGTGTTTTTATGCACTGCTTTAGAAACCTGTTGCTTGACACACATACTCTAGGAATATGATTACATTGTTATCTTATGAATGATCAGTAACATGTTTACCTCTCTCTCATAAAATCATTGTGAATATAGCCTATAGTGATTTTTAAATTAGTGAGAGTTAACAAACAGTGACTTCGAATTGTATTTCAGTAGATTTGTTTTACAAAGAAGAATAAAAAATTATGTGCGTAGTCACCACATCAAAACCCATAAAAAGTTATGTTTTAAATGTAATTTTGTGCAGAATAGATGTTAGCAAGCTAGATTTTCATTTTCTTTGTTTTTACAAAACCTTTCAAACTAAGGAAAGTTTAATTTCTCTTCTGTTTAGTTATGGTTTTGTGAAGTCGTATGATTTAGCTTGTTAATTGTACTAAAATGGAAAGAGTCTGTGCAAGACATAGGGCACTGTAGATATTAGGAATAGATCACAACAGAACACAATAATAGTAGCACTCTGAAAGGTAAATTTGTAGAAAAATAGAGCAAGAAAAATAATTCAGTTGTTAGAAGCAATGGCAAAGGTAAAATAAGTAGCTGTAAGAAAAAATTTAGTTTGGGCTAAAAGGCCACAAATGATGTGAAACTAATTTGTAGTTTTTACCAGCTTTTATTAAAGCACTGGGTGATGGTAGAGAGAGGAATTTGCAATAATAATGATATTTTTATTGCCATTAGGACATTGCAGCACTCGATAAAGTCAAGAACACACAAAAAACGTTGAAAAATTAACATGCACAACAGTCGAGTTATTGACATTACATATTTATATTACAGTTGCTAAATTAAATAGTGGATATTACAGGAAGGATACAACAAGATTACAACTCACTAAAAAGGTTGCGGCCATTATGGCCTTCATCAGCCAGAGAAATTCTCTCTCTCTCTCTCTCTCTCTTTCTGTCTCATACACACATTCACACACAAAACTGCCCTCTCTGGACACTGTAACCAAACTCCAGTTGCTAGATTTCTTTGTATCATAGAGTGGATTGATAATTAAGCAGTCACACAATGTTTGTTTGAGTGCTTGTTCTCTGCATGGATTTTAATGCAAATTTTATGGATATAAATATCAATGTAAATACAAACAAACAATCCCTGAGACAGATTTTCATCTCATCTCGAATATGTCAAGACATTAATTATAAATAGGAAGCATTGAATTAAAATTTGTGATGCGACTGGGAATCGAACTCGGACCTCCGCGCTTACTAGGTAGACGTCTTACCGCTAGACCGCCACATCACTAGCGATTAAGGTGCCTCGGAATAGTCTAAGCATGATTTCCTTTGCGTCACAAACATTAATTCAGCTTCACATATACCATATGGCTGTTGATTTTTAAAGGGAACTAAACTGCTAGGTCATCAGTCTGCAGAATTATAAAATTGTATGACACAGAATAAATGATGTCACTGTGGTGGTTGATGCCACATCACATATGCCACTGTGTGAAATTATATCATTGTTCTTGGTTCAGGAGATATGACTTTATAAACATAGAGATCTGTATAAAAAACTGTTGCATCGTGCACATTGTTTATAATTTATTACTTCTTACATCTTAGTCTATCAAATATATTTCCCAGACAGAATACATATACAACTACTGTATATGCACCTGCAGTATCATTGAACAGCATATAGTTCAGGAGATACGGCATCAGAAATGTGCAGTTGTGCTATAATGAAACTGCAGGGCAGAATTCACTATCAGTCCACATAGCTGAATACCATAGATACATTTTACATCTTCTCTGGAGTGATACAGTATAAACCAGGAGAAAATAAGACATATACATGTGCACTTCAACATGTCCTTTTAAGCCCTCAGATCAATTTATGGCAATTTGGTACACATATTACTTAAAGAGACAGGATAGGGGTGAGTGTAGGAGAGTGAAAGAGAGAAGGGGAGCAGGTGATGAACTGGTAGAAGAGAGTGTAGAAAGAGGCAGGTGGTGAGGAAGAGCATAAAAAGAGAAAATGGACGGAGAAGGGAGGAAGAGGAGGCAGATGGATGGGGAGGAGGAGATTGTGAGTATGTAGGAAACGGTTGCTTCTCTCGTTTCTCCCATAGGCAATTACATGTTACATGCTCCAGAGGTGGTTCACTGTCTGTTCTCTATGTTTATGCAAAAAAGGGGTGAACAAAAAATTTAGTCCATCCACTGGCTCTTATAATAAACAAGATTTTTAAATGAAAACATATTTTTCTTCTTTTTGCTGGCAATAGTGTTCTGTTTCGGCTTGTGCTAAAGATAGACTGCTGTGTCTTGTAGATGGAACTCCTCTTTTGAACTCCTGGATCAAACTGTTGTGTTTGCTGCTGTGGTGTGCCGGCATCTGTTGGTGAGCCCCTTCTTCCTATTGGCCGGCGTGCGAAGCAAGCAAAAAGATACAGACACTACTGACACCCCCTGGTGGCCAAAGTACTATAGAGCGACTTATTGCCCGTCTTATTCTGGTGAGGCGACTTGTGTGGACCACTGGCATTGTAGTGAATAGCGATGTCACATCATCTTACATTCAGTGTAGCTACAAGAAGGCAAGACCAAATATTTATGTGAGTAATGTGTTTTCTCATCGAGTGCAGGTTTCCAAGAAATCTTCTTTTACTTTCCCGTTTATTTAATATCAGACTGAACCTGAGTGAAGCTTGGCTGACTTAGGTAGTTATTCATAAAATGCTGACTTAAAAATACATATGTACTGGGCAATATGACTACTGATCTGCAACAGAATAGGAGTATGAATTAACACTTTAATTCAAAATCTGGTAGTATTTAGGTGCAGTTCATGGACTTTTTCCTGCTTATGAATGAAGCTTGAGTGAATTATCTCTGTTTTGAATCCAGGTATCAATGGCATGTGGGAGTTTGAGAGCCACACACAGTTAGACGTAAAAGATGGATACACAGAAGAGCCAAAGAAACTAGTACACCTGCTAAAATTGTTTAGGGCCCCTGAAAGCATACACAAGTTCTGCAACACAACACGGCATGGACAGAAATAATGTCTGAAGTAGTATTGGAAGGAATTGAGACCATGCATCCTGCAGGGCTGTACATATATCTGCAAGATTAATGGGGGGGGGGGGGGGGGGGCTATTTCTTCTGAACAGCACAGTGAAAGGCATCACAGTTTGGTGGCCAGTGGAAGTGTTGAAACTCAGAAGTGTTTTCCTGGAGTCACTCTGTAGCAATTCTCGATGTTTAGGGTGTCGCATTGTCTTGCAGGAGTGGCTAGAAGGCAAATGCAAGTCTGTAGAAGAATGTATAAATCGGGGAAAAATAGATACCACCTACAGGAAAATAAGAGAGACATTTGGAGACAAGAAAAGCAGTTGTATGAATATAGAAAAGCAAAGAAGGGAAAGCTGAAAGATGGAAAGGGTATATAGAGGGGATGTACAAAGAAAATGAACTTACATACAATATTATAGTAAGAGAAGAGGAAATAGATGAAGACAAAATAGGAGATAGTATATTGAGAGAAAATGTGACTGAGCACTTAAAGACCTAAGTTGAAACAAGGCCCCTGGAGTAGCTGGCATTCCCACAGAACTACTAAAGTCTCTGGGAGAACCAGCTATGACAAAACTAATTCACCTGGTGCGTAAAATGTAAGAGATAGGCAACATACTCTCGGACTTTAATAAAAATGTAATAATCACCATTCCAAAGAAAGCAGGTGCAGATAGGTGTGAAAATTACAGAACCATCTGTTTAATATGTCATGGTTGCAAAATTTTGACATGAATTATTTACATCAAGATGGAAATGGTGGTAGAAGCTGATTTCGGGGATGATCAGTTTGGATCTAGGAGCAATCTAGGAACACGGGAGGCAATACCCACTTTATGGCTTTTCTTAGAAGATAGATTAAGGAAAGGGAAATCTACATTTCTGGCTTTTGTAGCTTTGGAGAAAGCTTTTGTCAATGTTGCTTGGAATACACTCTTTTAAATTCTGAAATCAGCAGGAGTAAAATATAGGGAATGGAAGGTTATTTACAACTTGAACAAGAACCAGACAGCAGTTATCAGTGTTGAAGGTCATGAAAGGGATGCAGAGGTTGGGAAGGGAGTGACAGCTGGTTGTAGCCTTTCTCAAATGCTGTTCAATTTGTACATGCTGTAAAAGAAAGCAAAGAGACATTTGCAGAAGGAATTAAAGTTAAGGGTGAAGAAATAAAAACATTACATTTTGCGGATGACATTGTAATTCTGTCAGAGACAGCAGAAGACGTGGAAGAGCAATTGAATGGAATGGACAGTGCATTGAAAGGTGTGTATAAAATGAACATTAACAAGAGCAAAACAAGGGAAATGGAGTTCAGTCTAAGAAAGTCAGGCGATGCTGAAGGAATTAGATTAGGTAAAAAAACAATAAATGAGGTAGATGAGTTTTGTTACTTGGTAAGTAAAATAACATGGGATGGTTGCAGTAAAGAGGATATAAAATGCAGAATGGCAAAGGAAAGAAAAGCTTTTTTGGAAAAGAGAAATTTGATAACATTGAATATTAATTTAAGTGTAAGGTAGTCCTTTCAGAAGTCATTTGTGTGCAGTGTTGCCTTGTATGAGAGTGAAACATGGACAACAGTGTGGACAGGAAGAGGATAGAGGCTTTTGGAATGTGGTGCTACAGAAGAATGCTGAAGATCAGGTGGGTAGATCGCGTAACTAATGAAGCTGTACTGAACAGAATTGGGGAGAAAAGGAATTTCTGGCAAACCTTGACTAAAAGAGGGGATTGGGATTCTTAAACATGAAGGAATCATAAATTTAGTTTTGGAAAGAAGTGTGTGTGTAAAAAACGCAGAGGGAGACCAAGAGATGAATACAATAAGCAGATTCAGATGGATGTAGGTTGCAGGTCTTATGAGGAGATGAAAAGGCTTGCTCAGGATAGAGTAGTGTGGAGAGCTGCATCAAACCAGTGTCTGGACTGAAGACCACAACAACAATGCTTTTGGATTACTTGGATAGTGGAATAATCATAATTGACTTCTGTACTGTGTTGTTGTTGACTTGAAGGATGACTTTGTGAAAGATGACAGATTAATACACAACATACTATTTTCACAATCTAATGTTCCAGTCAGCCTTGTAGTTCATACAATGGCAAAATTTGGTGTTCAGATTGATTCCTCCTTCACTATTTTCTGATGGTTTAACTCACAGGTGATTTATTATTTTACACAAAACTTTCATCATACAAAGAAGTTTTTGACTCTATGATAGAACATTGAAAAATCCTACATCTGTAATGGAATGAAAAACATTGTGTTTTGCTAGGTTGAGTGTAGAATATTTGATGAAGACAATGCAGAAAAAAAACTTTTAAAAATATTTCTTTATTGTTTATTTTCTAGACTTAGACAGGGAAAGATTTATGTAATGAAATATACCTTTCTTTTATCCTCTGAGGTTCTGTGACACTACAAGATGTGCAGATGATGACCTCAGTCAAATTCCACACCTTTTTTGCAACTTTCAGCATACAAGATAAATTATGTGACTTATTGCTGTGTACATTTACATGGAAATTATTTTGGGTAAACCCGTATTTATCCTTTGCACTGTTACATCATATGTTGTTCTTGTTCTTGTTGTGGCCTTCAATCTGAGGATTGGTTTAATGCTGCTCTTGGTGCTACTCTATTCCGCCCATCTTTTATCTTTTTTTATGCTGTTAATTTTTGCATGAGGAGATAAAGGCACTGCCAAACCAGATTGTTATGCAGGTGGCCAGTCAGGCAGCCTTAACATAGTGCTCTTCCATGTATCTTGATGCTGCTTGCCAGTTTTGATGAGTTTATGGTGAGAAAATTATTTGTGCAAGTCTTGCTGCACTGCCAGCTAAGGAATATTGTCAACCCAGTTGATAAAGTCATGTTGTTATTGTCCAGTAGTGCTGGTTTATATGTAGTGTCCAAAATGTGAAGCGTCCCAATACTGAAGGAGCTTCTCTTTGACAAATATGGTCTGTTAATTATGCAGTATTGTGGCTATCAAACATCTTTGATGGCAGCCCAGTTGTAGTTTAACCAGCACCACAAATCTTCTGGACAGTCATTTGCAGTCTGGGTTGCCAATTTACTGGGCACTTGTTAACTGATGATATGATTGTCCGCTTAGTAACTAATCCTGAGGTTCAGATTAGGATATTCACTTTGTCTGACCTGTTTTTTGACAACTTTGTTTAGGTTGTGGAATTGCATGAACTGCCATTTTGCAAGTGGTATAATTAATTGTGCATAGTAAACAACCGTGGTGTCATGCAGGATTTTCTAAGAGACCTCACCTCACACTGAATCATGGTGTGTTGACACTTTCAGTGGTTCTGGTTTAGTGACATTGTGGCAAAACATACTCTTCTTTTCCATTGTGTCTTCAGGTCTCATTTCCAGCATAATTTACTGCCCTTATTTCCAAAAACTTCTTGCTATCTTGATGATGAAAATGAAATTTAATCATCCAATTGTGTTGTAGTTTCTTTTTTGGTGTAGGCACAGTCCAATATTTCATTTGTTATATTTTGAAATAAAAGCTGTCTTGAAACTTCCTGGTAGATTAAAATTATGTGCCAGAATTGGGACTCAAACCAAGGACCTTTGCCTTTTGCAAGCAAGCGCTCTACCGATTGAGCTATCTCGGCATGCTTCATGTTCCATCCTCAGAACTTTACTTCTGCCAGTACCTCACCTCCTACTTTCCAAACTTCTGTGAAGTTTTCATGTGAACCTTACAGGAACAGCACTCCTTGAAGAAAGGATATGGTGGAGTCATGGCTTAGCCACAGCCTAAGGGATGTTTTCAGAATGAAACTTTCACTCTGCAGCAGAGTGTGCGCTGATATGAAATTTTCTGGCATATTAAAATTGTGTGCCAGAGCTGGGATTCGAACCTGGTACCTTTGCCATTTGCCGGCAAGTGCTCTCCTGACTGAGCTATCCTGGCATGCTTCACTGTCCATCCTCACAACTTTACTTCTGCCAGTACCTTGCCTCCTACTTTCAAAAGTAAAGTTGTGAGGACAGACCTTGAAGCATGCTGGGATAGCTCCGTCGGTAGAGCGCCTGCCTGCGAAAGGCAAAGATCCCAGGTTCGAGTCCCGATTATGGCACACAATTTTAATCTGCCAGGAAGTTTCACATCAACGCACTCTCTGCTGCAGGGTGGTTTCACTCTAAAACTGTCTTGGTTGCACAGTATTTTATTACTCTTAAATGATGTGTTGTGCCCTTTAGCAGGGCATTATCAGATTATCTGCATGACACACATAAGAATAACAACACAGATCAGGGGGAGGGAGGGGGAAATGCTGTTCTGTTTTGTAATTCTTGCATTACATCTGTCATACAGATAATTTCATGATGCCATCCTAAAGGGCGAAATGCATCATTGAAGAATAACAAAATACTCTGCAACAAAGACAGCTTTCATTTAAAAAATATATTTTCACCGATTGTTGTACCACACTATGAGTTGGTAACACATTATTTGTTAGATATTTGGAGCATAAAATATCCAGGATGCCAATTTTTATCCACAAAGATGAGGGAAAGGAGTGTCATGTTCTATGGCAAATAGATAGATAGAAATTAAGGAAATATAATTGTTGGAGACCTCAACAGAAACTACATGAGTTACAGTAGAGTTCTGGGACCTATTTTCAATCCGAAACTTAACTGCTTGTGATAGCTGGATAAAAATGCTTTGTGAAGTGACTTAGTTATGGGGCTGAGAGGGCACACAGGTCTTGCATATCAATAATTTTAAAGAACTTATTTCGATAATAGGCTTTACAACTCACGGAGTTGTTTCCAAAATAAGGGAAAGGCAACCATTCACCTTTAGTGGTTTGATTTGTAGCACACAATGTGTAGCTGAATACCACATTGGCAGTAGCTTTCATATATCATCTCTTTTTCATCTTTCATTTCAAAGAATGTTTGACAGTGTTCACTGTGACAGGTGCCTTTTCAACTTCTGACATACCAGTACTCATCACATGCATACTAGCTGGTGAAAAATCACTTACCATCTGGCAAAAATAGCTTGTGCTATGACATAATTATATGTTCAGGTTATTTGTTGTTTCCATAGTCCTCAATTTCATTACTTATACACTATCAGAGAAATATTGTTGAAATGAGATAGAATGGCTGGCCAGTACTTACCATTGTGCTGTACCGCCGATAGTAACACAAAATGAAAAAACAGAAAAAAAGGGGACAAAGGGACAAGCTTTCGGAACAGAGTCCCTTCGTCAGGTGGGAGAACCACCTTTCCCTTCTGTTCCCATCCTTTATTCTTCCCTTCTCTCCCACCTGACGAAGGAACTCTGTTCCGAAAGCTTGTCCCTTTGTCCCCTTTTTTTCTGTTTTTTCATTTTGTGTTACTATCGGCGGTACAGCACAATGGTAAGTACTGGCCAGCCATTCTATCTCATTTCAACAATATTTATTATCTCTGAGGAGAATTTTCATCATTAATCGACCACTATCAGAGAACATGTTTATAAGCTGTAGAACAAGAATATGTCGTTAAGTGGGCAAGTGTTAGGCCAAAGTCCAAAGGTTTGTTGTTCAAATTTCAGTTGGGTCTAAGTTTTTTCTGGTATTATTTCTTTCACCTCTGGCAAAGATTTATTTATACTGTATGAAAAATGTCAAGTTACTTTATGTTCCACAATGAACTGTTTTGTAATTGTCAGTATGTGTTTCAAATGCAGGAGGGAGGTAAGGAGTATCACCACCAAAATGACCCATCCTTAGATAAGCATTATGATTTTAAACACATTTTTGGACTGTAGAGCAGATTTATGTTGGGATGAGAGAAAAGAAGTATCTCACAAATGTAGACACAGAGAACTTGAATGTGTGATCTTTGTGGTTATAATAAATATAAGGAACAATCCAAAAATTTCAATTTTTTGGGCATTGCTGCATGCATGTATCCAGTGTAATATGACTCCAATGCAGGTATATAGACAACTGATATACAGGCTAGTGATTAGTGTGGTGCTTCTCCCTTTTTGACAAGCTTGCAGTAAATGCAAGCAACTAATAAATTTCATTGTTGAAGCTATACTGTGAGCACATTGTTGTAAATGATGAAAGCTGGCACCACCACCAGAAGCAGAGTCAAAGGCATTGATGATGCAGTGGCCTCATCCATTGTCCCCTTGCTCCAAAAAGTTCAGAGCCAGTGATCTACTGGGAAGGTGAGGCTAACCCTGTTCTTTGAATACCGAGGCCTGTTGGTTACTGATTTCAAGAAACCTGGAATATCCATCACTATGGTACTGAGCAATGCTGCAGAAATTGTGGCATGGAATTAAGGCAAAATATCTGGAAAAACTGTGACAAGAGGTACTGCTGCTTCACAATATTGTATGCCCCCATATCCCAAATTTTGTAAAGCAGAATTATGACAACTCAAATGTTACTATGCCTTTCCATGTGATAATCACACCTTTGATCCTTTATAAAAGACCTTGATGTTGATGATTCCTGTCAGGCGAGTATGTTCAGTAAGCAGAATTATGACTTCTTAATACACTAGGATACAGTGGTTTACCAAACTGTCATATTTAACTTGGTGCATTAGTGGCTTACAGATTCTGGACTGTAAGGCCTTCGAATGCAAACATTTTGATCTAAGCATATTTTATATTGGTTATTTGAGAGATCTGTATGTCAAATTTCAGTTGTAGGAAACCAGTTTATGCAGTCACGAAGTTTTTACTGAATTCAAGATGTAGGTACCAACCAACTGCACCTCCAGGAATGTTAGTGTTGAGGACCGTTTTTTCAAAACTCACTTTCTGCAATAAATGGACAAAGTTACTTTCTTGCAGTAAATACTGAAGTAGTCATCTTTCTTATGATGAAAACAGTTATGTCAAAACGCAATTACTGTCATTGTTAGATGCTACCAAATGTCCTCATCTATTCCCCAACTAAATTTCTGCGATGAAACTGTTATAGTAAATCTTGATTTATACAGTCTGCTTTTCTTTGCAACAACATAATCTTCTCTGATATTTTATAAATTTGGTCAAATTTACGTTACAACATACATTTTCTGAGACTGTATGTTTTAAGAGGTGTTCCTTTTATGCTCACTTAAATATTTTCGGTATGTTAGTTTTATTCACAATGATACAAACATTTTGCCATGCAGGCTTTAAGTTAGTTCCAGTGTCCTCGAACATAATTACTTTGCTGCTGAAAGGTGTTCAATTGAGTTGGACCAATTCACTCCACTGTTTCTCTTGGGAAATAAACAATCATATTTAGTCTAACCTTTTGACCAGACAAGACACAATGACCCAGATTGGTGCAAACTTTATATTTTTATGAACAAATGCATATTCTGAATGCAGAGGAAATGATTGGAAGTGAATCTGTAAGAAATATCACAAATAGTCATTGGTAAAATGTGCAGTTTAGATACGGAAGAAACAAACAACAATAAGTTAAATCAACTGAAAAGCCATAGTTATTGATGCTCCAGCTACCTGTACCAAAAGGTGTTGTTGGACAAGACTTGGAGTGAATTGTTGCCCTCAGGTTCACAGTTGTATCTGCCAGTTGCTGTTTGTGGTACTTATCACAAATGACTTTCTGTCACCATGTTTTACTTAGTTGCTTTTTATAGCCCATAAAATGGCAAAATATTGCACTCTTAACAACTTGCCCTTTATTCATGGTAACTATTTTGTAAATCGAAAGTATTTCATGGCTGTGTGTGTTGCCCAAATTAAAATTGTGAGGTAGTGTTCTTCACTGGTAGGTAGGTGTCTGGTTAGTAGAATTAGAATCATAGTTTCAACATGTAGACAGTGGTCTGTTCAATTTCAAATTAATTGTAAACAGAGATGTAGCTTTTATATATATAAAGCTTCAGGGCATTTTTTAAAAACTTTCTGAGCTTTCAGTAATATAAAGGTTATCAGGTATGTATATAATATGTCCTTGAAATGACTTTGGACATGTTTCTACACTAACTCCACTATGTGGTAAGGCTGTGCATAACAACACACTGGGTTCTTGACACATTGGTTATGGTGACTCAATGAATGCATATTGTGAGCAAAAATTAAATGTTAAGTTCTGTGTTAAGCTTGAGAAAACTGCTAGTCAAATATGGGAAATGAATAAGTAAGCATAAGCAAGAAAGACACTTTCAAGAAGTCATGTTTTTGAGTAACACAAAGGGTCTTATGAAGGCAGAGATTCAGTATAATATAATTTCAGAGGTGGTCTGCTCTTCTACACCACATAATGAGGCATACCTGGAGTGTATAAGGCGGTATTGCTTGTGATATCAGAAGAATTTAATTGGAACAATGGAAAGTCCAGAGTGGAATTCAACTATTAATGAGGATAGCTTCCGAATCATCACAAAGACATACGCTGAGCTGTGACAGGCACATAAAAGACACACTTGTACACACTGAATTCAAGCTGTTGGCCATTAGTCTTCGTCAGAAAAGACGTCACTCACACAATCACAGAAATACACTTCACAGACACAGAACTGTCATCTCTGGCCACCGCACTCTGGTTAGAGGACTGTTTTAAATAGTACAGGGTTAGTTCACTAACACTATGTTTTTCCATGTCTCAAACAGTGAACTTGTGACAAGTAATTTGATGTAGCCACCTTGATTTGTGACATTCTTACTACATGGCAATACAAGACCCTATATTACTTTATTTGTTACCTAGTATGTGGTCAGACCTACCGTTATTGCCACCACACATATACATCTGACCTCTCGGCTTTAGCTTTTTTCTTGTTACTGTGAGTGAAAAGATAACTGGAACGAAAGTTTCATCAAGATATAAGAATAATCCAACTGGCTGAAACAAATGAACTTACAAGAATTGCAATTGAAAATTTCTCTGCTTGCTGCCAAGACTATCATAAATGTTGGCAGAAGCTACAGTAGAACACTGTTAATCCAAACACCGTACATCTGACATTTTGGATAACCTCAACAAAACCTGAGATTGAGAAAGTAAAATATAAAAAACATAAATTTAGTGTAAAGAGATGATTTTATATACTAAAGAACTGAACACCATTGTTGAAACAACTTATATTTATTACACTGGTAGCTAAGTACTATATATCACATGTTTATGAATCTAATTTTCACTAACAATAACTTACAAAATCAGTAATTTTCTTTTGCTGTAAGGAGATGAATCTGCTTGATGATGCAATTTTAGGCCAGTGTCACATGAACTCATGTTGGTTGCTGTGGCAGCAATGTAATGTTCCATGTAGTGTAACGCCAATTGAAGGGCATCTTCAGCCTCAGAATGTGTGAATATTTAGGTGTCTTCTCATTCATTATCTTCATTTTCAGAGTTGTCATAAAGTTAATTCTGGTCTGTAGAGGCTATGGCTTTGCACCAACTTCTTGATTACCATTATCATCAACTGAAATCCATTCTTGAATGCAATTTTCCCCTTCACCCCCAGGATTTACTGTCAAAGCTGAAGGATATCATTAGTGTCTAATGTTGGAAAAAATAGGATTTCTTCAAAGATAAGACTTTACCATGATTTCTTTCATGTTGTATTAAAAGTTTGTTTGAATCATCCTAATCCTCAACTAACCAGTTGATGATGTGCTTTGTGTTCATTTTTATATAAGACAAAATGTACTCTCTTTGAATTAGAAATTACAGAAATCTTCTGTGAAAAAAGTATATATAAATAAAAAAATAAAATAAATAAATTAGCAAGACTACCACATGTGATTGACTATGTAGTTCTAATATTGTTTTATATAGTGTGTGGTTTTCATAATGGTGCAACTTCCTCACTTCCTTATTTTACACTACCCCGTGGATGGTAATCTTATACAATAGTACCATGCCGTACATTTTTTCGTGTAATTGGAATATTTCTGAATCGGAACAGACCATATCCCAAATTAGTACAGAAAATTAGGAGTCTACTGTTATTCGAAATAAGCTAGGATAAGTGCAATTTTCTATTAAGAAGAAAACTGTCTTAGAACATTTCTTGACAAAGGGAGTATTTTATGTCGAAGTGTTTGTACAGAACTGTGAACATTAAGTCAGATGTGTCAATGGTAATGTGGGAATGAGTGACTGGAAATTTGGATAACAGTATAGAGAGAGAGAGAGAGAGAGAGAGAGAGAGAGAGAGAGAGAGAGAGAGAGGTTGCCTTACATAACTGAAATAAAATTATATATGACTATTAGCTAATTGTCAAGTATTAACTGTGTTTCTCTCTCTCTAAGCTTTTCCTTCTTTTTACAAGTGTAATATTAGGAGAAATGTTCAATTTTCTGCAGGAATATGTAAAAGGCCTTCTTCTACATTAGAAGATTTACAGTAATTATGATGATAAGATGTTCTTTAATGACAATGTAGTTATTTATTACCCTTCTGTTTGGTGTATGTCTGTAAGATAGCAATCTTTCTATCGGAGGAGACAAGCCGTGTGTGCAGTACCACCCAGTACCATTCTCAAGCAAGGGAGCCTGTGTCACCATGTACCCTCTCCTGGCTCTTATCTTATTGATCTGCTGCTGTTGTGGTTCTGGCAGCCTTTTCCTCTGCCTGTAAACTCATACTTTTTTTCTTGGCAGTTGTTGATATGGTTTTATTATGTATATCTAGTACTCATATGGAATATTCTTTTTTGCATAGACATAGAACTGTTCCTCTTCCATTTCCTCATTTTTATTTCTTTTTTAAAGTAGTATTCATTTTGTCATAAAACATAGGCATTTGCTCATTCATCCAAGCATACTGTAAGCATTAATGCATAGATAAATTTTTTTAGAAAATTTTATAATAAAGAGAAACATAAAATACAATAATTTTGATTTGACCTTAGATGAAATGATATTTAATGTTTTTAAAGCCAGTGAATTATGAGAGTATGAAGAAACAAGTAGTCAGAAAATGAAAAATTATGAAGAATATAAAATGATCTAGCTGCATTTTTGCTTGATTTTTCATTTGTAGAAACATCCTTTTTAGAAAGTATTTGCCTGGAGTATAACAGTGTGTAGAAATGAAATATATGACAGAAATTAATGGAAATTCTCCTCGGAGATGATAAATTATTTTTAAAAAGAGAGAGACTGGCGGCCAGTACTTACCTCCTTGCTGTTCCTCCTTTATATTTTTTCTTCATATGTGTCACTATCGGCAGTGCAGCACAAAGGTAAGTACTGGCCAGCCAATCTATCTCTTTTGAAAAATAATATATGACAATAAACTGTACAGATAAGTAGAGGTTAGATGGTTTTGAAATCAGGTGTCATCAAAGAATGCTGCAAATTAGGTGGCCAGTGTGGATAACAAGTAGGCCTAGAATCAAATAGAAAAGAGCTTTATTTCACAATTTGACCAAAAGGAGCAATAGATTAGTAGGGCATATTATGAAGAATTTAAACAGGTTCAAATGACATAGGATGCAGTTTAATCAGGCAAAGAAAGAGGACTGAAATTAGACAAACTTAGTGCTCAATAAAACAAAATAAATAGCAACAACCCTTCACCTCAAGCTCCACAGCATATGTCAGTGTGTCTTCATGATTGAAGGTAGTGGTCTGATGACATTACAAACTGGCCATTACATGGATATGTATAAACAGCTTGGTTTGCTGAACTGGCTTGTGTGTGTGTGTGTGCCAGCCTTCTGTGTCATCAAAGACTCAGAAGTTGTCTCCAGCACTTGAAGATAAAATATCAGACAGATAATTATGCCATGTGCAACAAGTCATACCTGAGAAACAAACATCAGCAATAATTCAAATACCAGCCATGAAAGGCTATGTCTAGCAGTTGTCCATCAAAACCTTTAGCTTACTTTTGTTGATCTGAAATCATGAAAGTTGGCAGGAAGCTTGGTTTCACGGCAAAAATAAAGGGGAAAACCTGAAAATTATTTTGTTATTGTTGATTTGTAATCTATAAAACATTTCAGGAACTCCTGTTGCAATTTTGATCTAGGCTTCAGTTGTAGGTAGAGTAATTCACAAGAATATTTGTGTATATAATTTACAAATATTTTATGCTAGTTGATTGAACTATTGTGAAATGATGCTCCTATTCCTGTGACAACAGTGCCTTTGTCATCTAATAGTGATAGCTGCCAGCTTGCAAAATTTCTACAGTATGCTGGTTTGTATTGTGTACAAACTTTGCCTGGTAGACTATGCCTATGACATGTACAGCATCTGTGATATTTCAAACTGAAGCAATATTGGTAACTGATGCAGGATTGCAATTTCATTGTTTGGAATGTGGTTCTGATATGCAATAAAATATCCATTGAAGCATTCCACAGAGCAATCCAACATGTGTGTAACAATAGCAGCCCTATAGACTGTTTTCTCCTTTAGATTATTTCTGTAAAATCTTACCAGTAATTGTAACAGGAATGAGAGCAGAGTCAATAGATCATTAATTGCCAATTAGCACAGTACGTTAATGTAGCTCCAAAATTAATAAAACAAATAACTATTTTAGTGAATGCAAAGCTACATACAAATTTAAACTTAAAATTGCAACATTATCAAAAGTCTTGGAATTGCTGGGATCCGTATCATGCTGGTATCAACATTGAAAACAGGAAAAATTCTCAATTTTTGGGATGGATGAACTATCTAGATTTTAAGTTTGTACAGAAACCTTAGTGCATGAGCACTACTCACATTTATCCACATTATTTTAAAATCTAAATGTTTGACTACATTAGTAACTATTCTTTCTCTGGATACTACTTTATTGGGACCATAAATGTGTGGTGTTTTAATAAAGTTGTCTTCTTCACATGCAAAGAACTTTTATAGTAATTTCTTTTAGATTGTTCATAAAGACTAAATATAGCACCAAAAACTATAAATCTGATGTATCCTTGTTATTCCCATTTTATTCCGTAAGTCATTCAATTCATCTCTGCCAAGGAATATACTTACAGAAGGCAACTTCAAATAACTGTCATGTTAGTATCTTATTCTGTTTCATTTCGTAGGAAGTGCAGATGTAAAATATAAGTAAAAGAAAAGAAAAAAAAATGGATGTAACTTGCAATTTAATTGTTTAAAATATAGGTTCAGACTCCTAACAAATCATTACTGACTGTGGGCAGCTTTTCCTTGGGGGCATACCATTCAGAGTGCTATATGCAAAGAAAGCCCTGTTCTTACCGAACGAATCACAATGAATCTGCTTTCAAATTCTATGGGAATTACACTGTGCTGCAGTTCAAACTTATGTGCTAAATTATCATACATAACCTACAGACACAATCTAAACAAAAATCCATTGATTTTCAGGTTGCTGTGTTGGATATAGACATCTGTGGACCTTCCATTCCTCGAATAATGGGTGTACTTGGGGAACAGGTAAGATTCAGCATAATTTTATAGATTCTCTCTTATATAACACAGGAAGTGGTAGATAATTGTAAGTGGTCTAATAGGGTAAGAGGAAAGTAAAATATAGACTTTACAAAGAAGAGGAGTATATATGTGAAATGACAGATATTTATTAGTAGGTTCAAAATTTTGCTTCTACAAGCTGTATGAAAGTAAATACATAAAAATGACAGATCTACTCTTGGTAGTGCTGTCCAGTTCACATTGAAGTTTAAAGCCTTCTGGTTCAGGTAAAAGTTTGTTATTAAATCTAATTTACTAACACCAAATTCTTACTATACCTATGAAATTTAACACACGATGCCTAGTTTTATATACAGTATTCCTCAAAAACAAAATACAGTAGAACATTGATAATCCAGTCATCATTCAACCAAAACATTGGTTAACCAAAAGGGTTCCAGTCTGCATGTAACTATCCTGCCTGTAGTCCCAAAGCTGATGCGCTCGGTAGTGTCTCTTCAGTATGCCCTGACCCTAAAATTGTTGGTGCTACTACTGAAGTTCACAACACAATATTTTAACTTGAAGTTTAATTTTTTATTTTGCACCATACATATAAACAACTAATGTAAGTGGCCAGTTTGGTTCTCACAATAGTTTTCTCGCCAAGAAGAGGATAGTACAAACTGCACTAAATTAGGCAATACTATCGATCTGATGCTAGGGCACAGTTGTTTGCTTCTCATTTTTATTAGTACCTTTTCATCACACAGTTATGTGTCATATATCAACAAGCAATTGCTTAATGAACACCATAGCTTATCTATGAGTATTCACAGAGAATACATTAGGTAGAGTAATTCTAACATTAAAAACAAGACCATGTTGGGTCAAGACAGCAGAACATGAAACTTCACAAGAGAACTTGGAGCCACATGGGAATGCCCATGTGATCCAAGGCATCATGTCACAGATTGTGTGGCTGCTCCCATTGGATGTTTGAGACCTCCCTTGGGCATGAGTGTGTGTGTTGTCCTTAGAAAAAAAAAGTTGTTTTAAGTAGTTTGAAAGTCAAGGGACCAATGACATCAGCAGTTTGATCCCTAAGATTTATAAAAATTTGAACATTTTTAGAACTTGAATGGTAGTGTTACAGGAATGCAACTCCAATTGACATCCATATGCTCCTGCATTGTCGACACAGCATCATACACTTGTCATATTGTTCATATAAATGAATGTGTTCTTTTTTGTATTAATATATCTATAGAGATAAAACTTTTTATCTCACAACTTGATTTACACATTCAAGAATGGTGTAAGTGGCCTGCTGTTTTTTACAAGGTTTTCGAAAATTACAGCTTTCTAACTATGAATGCAGTAATTGAATTGGCTGTCTCATTTGAAACAATTAAATCTCATTTATCTGTTAAAAATATTATTAAATATTAAAATTAGCAGACACTCATTTTTTAAAGTAAATATTGTTTTTATTCCCCCAAAAGAAAGAAAGAAAAGGGGGGGGGGGGGAACCCTTGTACATATGATTCTTACAGATTATTCTCTTCTCCTTCTGAATCAGAATCATCTAATTCCTGTTCCAGGGCATTGGAAACATTGCTCTCATGTAAATTTGCCATATCGAGAATATGCAGAGTGTGAGCAATGGAGGTAGCACACGAAAGCAGTGTAAGATTCAACAGAGAGCAGGAAATACAAACCCCTTTTGTAGCATACAGATTGTTAAAACTCCACTCATTATGTGGCCGCACAGTACAGAGAATCTTCCTTGTTAATTTTATGTGGTTACCAACAGAGGGCAGGTTGTGCAATGGTGGCTACTAATTTCTTTTGCATTACACAAGTCAGACTCGGGTGCCATCCGCCTGACTAACTACCGCTGAACGAGTCTGGCTTGGGCACCATCTACAATGTGCTAAAATATAATAATGTCATTATATGTTAATGATAAAAAATTACATATATAGGCATCTGAAAGTGAATAAACTATAAGATGCAAATAACTTCATCCTGAGAAGGTTTATCTTAAGGTGTTTCTTTGCTCTTTATCTCTGTAAACTACTTTGATCCACGGAAGTATTCAGTGCTTTTAATGCTTCCAACAGGTCAGAGAAATAAGGAAGAATTAAGGAAGATTAAGGTTTAACATGCTATCGACATTGTGTTTGTTAGAGATGCAGCACCCTCTGGGACTGAATTTAGTAAAGAATGGGGAAGTAAATCCTCCATGCCCTTTGAAAGGAACCATAGCAACATTCTCCTGGATTGATTTAGGGAAATCTAAATCAGGATGGCCTGAGATGGGTTTGAACCACTGTCTTCTGTGCCACCTTGCTCAGTGACAGATAGTCCATAATCCTACAGTGTTAAAGTTCAACAGTCCATAGATAATTATCTCATTTTGAAGACAAGTCAGTTTTTGTAAATGCACAGTATCATGTTGCCCTGATTAGAAACACTACATGAAAATAGTATTTATCCTGTAAAAAATCAAATGTCACAAAAGATGCTGAGCCAGTAGTATCAAATGCTTTGGTAGAATGTTTTGAAGTATTACATGGGCAAGTTTAGTATTGTATATTTCTAACTGTAAGAAACATTTTGGGTCTCACTGTTTGTGTTCTGTAAACATTGTTGGCATACAGATTGCTTGTATAGGAAAAACTTTCCTGTCTCTCTCTCTCTCTCTCTCTCTCTCTCTCTCTCTCTCTCTCTCTCTCTCTCTCTCTCTTCTATCCACCCTTTTTATTTCTATATTTTTCATAAGTTTCCTTTAAAAAGTATATGATGATTTCCTTCCTATTCCTTCCATAACCAAAATCAGGTCACCTCCAATGACATCCGGAATGGGGTGTTAAATCCTGATCATTTTTCCTTCCTTTCCATAATCCCCCTCCTCTTCTCTCACTGTCTGATAAACTATTTCCTCAGTAAAATGTAGGACACTAATTTTTGAGACAAAATTTGTGACTATATCTGAATTAAAATAACTATGTGATTGATGTTTCAGTGTGTGACGTAATGTACTAGTAGCTACACTGAGGTCCATAATTAAAGCAACAAACTTAAATTTTGCAAGATTGCATTGCTTTTGATACAAAACAGGCAGGTGATAGTAAAGTAAAAACAATATAAAGAGTGCAGAAATAAACAACTGCAACATGCATAACAGTAAACAACAAGGTTTTTTTGCCATCTTAGCTGAATGTACACACACATTCTGACAACTGGTTAATGTAATGTATTCAGTTTGGGGTGTGACCACCTCTGGCAACAGTATAGGCCTGACAGAAGGATATGCTGTGAAAGATGTCATCAATCTCATGCTGAGGCAATCTTGCCTACTCTTCCTGCAAAGATGCTTGCAAGTCTTGGAGAGTGGTTGGTGAATGCTGACATGCTGCAACCCGGCTCTCTACTGCATCCCAGACATGCTATATGGGATTCACATTGGGAGAGTGAGCAGCCCAGAGCATCTTTGCTGTACCTTCTGTTTCCAAGAAAACATCTACCACCTGTGTTCTTTGAGATCGAGCATTGCCGTCCATCATTACCAAGTCTGGGCCCACAGGACTTTTGCAGCAACTGCACATGAGGTCCCAATATCTCATTTAAATAACTAACAGTGGCTAAAAATATAATAATAGAAAGTCCAGGTTCGAATTAATACTATAGTAATAAGGACAGTTTACAACTCACCACAAAGAGGTGGCGCCGAGCTGCGACAGTCTTATACCAAAGACACACACATACAACACTTTCAGCTATCGACCATGGCCTTATTCAGAAAATAGAACAGTCACGCAATCACACAGGCACACAACACAGTCTTACAATCATCACCTCCGGCTGCCGCACTTGATTCGAAGTGCGGCAGCTGGAGGTGATGATTGTATGACTGTGTTGTGTGCCTGTGTGATTGTGTGAGTGATCTATTTTCTGAATAAGGCCATGGCCAATAGCTGAAAGTGTTGTATGTCTGTGTCTTTTGTATCTGCCTGTCGCAGCTCATCGTCACGTCCTTGTAGTGAGTTGTAAACCGTCCTTATTACTATATTATTAACAATGGTTAAATGTTACTGATTCAATCGTATAATTTTATGAAGAGGCGTTCAAGCAGTCAACATAATCCTTGCCCACACCATTAGAGAGCTTCCTCAATATCGGTCTCTCTCCATAATTTTTGGGCCCATCCAGACATGAATCAGTTGGGAATCACTCTCCAGACCAAATTGGGACCTATCATTGAAAAGAACATTGGCCTGATGTCTGGCTGGCATGTTGATGACTCCACTTGAGATGTTTTCTTCTGTGCATATGCATCTGGAGCAGGTCTGTGACAATAAAAGCAATTCTGCTGAAGTTGTCTGTTTGCCTTTAAATTACTCTTCCGTCAGATGCTGTGAAGTCAGATGCCAGTTATCATGCAGTAGTACAGTGGTACTAACATGCCCTTATGATCAAATAATGGTACTTTGTTTCTGATGTCACACATTGTTGGCCTTGTCCTGATCTTAAGGATAGAGTTTTGGTCTCTATAAACTGTTGCAACATCTGAGAAACAACAGAATGATTCACATTAAGGCATTGGGCCTCATTGGTTTGTCCTGCTTCCATTCTTCATATGGCCTCCACTGAAGAGTGTCTGATAAGCATCTTCTCTGTGCCATACTGCAATTGTCTGTGAATGTGTAAAGAGAAATTGTGGCTGTGGGATTACCTAGTAAACACAATCCCATTTGATAGATACCCTCATGTCGTCATTGGCAAAGTTGTATGCTGACTAGAATGCCATCTTCCATGTGCTATGTGATTGTAAATTCCACATAGGTTGGGGAAATAGTCATTTGTTGCTGTAATTTTGATGTCAGGGTATTTGTCTATGTTGTAGGCAAGTGTGGAACTTTTATCAAGTGTTGCTGATTGCATATCAACAACACAGCACTCATTCATTGCAATCTGTTAATCACAAAGATTTTTTATTGAAATTTTAGCAAATGTTTTTGTATTTTGAGATATGCTTTTTATTTGCCAAAGATACAGTATTTGTTCCTTTTGTTTATAGGTTCATCAAAGCCTTTCAGGATGGTCCCCTGTGGTGAGTATTATACTATGTAACTTACAATTATTGACACACATGTGGTAACTTATTATTGCCCTCATTTTTATGAGATTACTACTACTACTACTACTACTACTACTACTACTACTAATAATAATAATAATAATAATAATAATAATAGGTTGCATTTTAATGTGAAGATGATTGTGGGCCACAGACAGGCACATAAAAAGACGTAGGCATTGATACAGCTTAAAGTTTCATAATCATCATTATTATTATTATTGAAGTTTAAACATGGACTTTCTATTCTGAGATACTGTTTGGCATGCAGACAAATGCTTCTAAAACAGGGGAACTAAAATATTTCACACCTTAGAAAGAAAAATAAGAAACATATTTTCAGTTTTAACACCTGAAACTTACTACTGCCAGATTAATACAGTGTTCTTCTGTGTCGCACTAGAAATAACATGATGTATTTACATTTTTTCAGTTTGTTGATGACAATTTGTCTGTCATGTCCATTGGATTCCTTTTGGAGAGCCCAGAATCAGCCATCATTTGGAGAGGTCCAAAGAAAAATGGTGAGTTTAGCTTGTTTGGCCACAGAATTAGGAAAAAAGGGTGAATGAGAGATACTGGTTATTAAATATGTGAAGCTGATTTGATTCAGATTAGGAAATGTAATTTTGAAAATAAGTACTAATGTAATTAGTGTTTGATTTATCAGAATAAAAGATTTTAATGCGCTTGGTAACAGTTCAGTATTAATTATGTATGCAGGGAATAAGTGGTAAAACATTAACTAGCAAGCAACAAAGAATGATGTTATTGTCAATTGCCTGTTCTCACTGATTTATTCAGATGATGTTCTAAATGTGTCAGTAAAGAATAGTGGACTATGTACATGTTTCAGATTTATAGATAAGGTATTTGAGAGAAGATATTTAACATTGTTTGGCTTCACATCTATGCAAAATCTCATATACTTGGTTCACAGTTCTCCCTCACATAAATCAGATTTGCTGTTATTCCTCACATACCTGTAGCAAGAAAGAAGTCCTTGTCAATGCCTGAAGTAAAGAGTGTGCACAGGAGAGAGAGAGAGAGAGAGAACAGTAATATTTAATAGTTTAAAAATGCTTAAATTTGTTTTCAGTCTAAGTATCCACAATTGCGTGGACCTATAGGTTGTGAAAAGTAAAATTGTTTGGATGAAGACAAGCAATTTTTTTTTTTTTTTTTTTTTTGGAGGGGGGTGGGCAAAGAAAGAAAGCATCCATCCACTGAGTCCCAGGGCATTGGTTATCAGGCAGTAGGGTGAGAACAAGGTGTGCTTCTGTCATTCAGTGCTAGTACTATACTTGAGCTCACATGCTCACATATTGATTATCGATTTATGCTCGAGGAATGGCTGTGGTGAATGACGGTAATTGTTGCTCCTGTATTAGGTCTCAAAGGCAGTCTGAAATAAAAATAGACAATAGTACATTACAACTATGGAAGAAAAACCACCACACCACAACAGTCTTTTCACCATAGCTACAATTCATTGTTCAGTGTTCAGGTGTTGAGGTATGCAGCAGATGAACACAAAACATGAAGTAGCCAGTCACCCAACTTTTGCCATTTCAAAATGGAATCACTGTAAAAAAAATTCAATCACAATCTCATTTCATGAGCAATAAAACCAAAATACGGTAGTACCTGAAACATTTTCTACAGTACTGTGGCCAAGTACAGTAGTGTTAAATAATTTAAAAAAAATAAAATAAAATACTGTTTACTCAGTTGCTCTTTTGATGTATAAAAGAAAAAAAAAATGTAGCATTCACAATGAATGATGTTATCAATAATGTATACCCATTAGTTAGCTCTGCTAAGAAGCTTGAAATATAGGCATTTGGTCAAAAGTAGCTTCCACAATCCTCTGAAATGGTACTTCTTGAATTTCACATAGGTTATGAATATGTTGATTTCAAAGTTAATTTTCAGTAAATTGGTTATGGCCTGATTATTATTGTTCTTTTTTCCTTTAATAAAACTCCACTCAATTGTAAGGACTTGAGATGTTGTTGTTTTATTAAGCACTCACTCTGCTTTGGTCCGAGGATATCTTTGAAAAACCATCAAAACTAGTGCCAGCTGCTGTTGCTATCACATCATTCGGAGCACGAAGTATCATAATTTAATTTATGTGAAATTTTGTTGCCAGTCAATTTCGTAATTTTTGTTAGTGCTTCTGTTTTTTAAGAGGTTTATTCTCATGTACTTGGCAGATTTAATTTGTGCTGTAAGCTACATAATTTAAGTATCAACTTGTCACTTCTTTATTTCATGTTTCGCTTTCAGGAAGCTTTTATTCCCGCGTGTGATAATAGTGTGCTCCATAGATTTTCTTGTTTATTTTGAAAACAGACAGAGACAGTTTAGTTGTTTTGACAGTATAGTTACCACTGACAACTTTTCAGTCAGCTGCCAGCCACCTTTATTAAAGTACTAGACTAGTTAAAAGTTGATTATTTAGTTTTCAACTTTCCATAGTTAATTGTATCAATAGGATGGATAGGATGTGTGCCTGCTGTGTGTGGATGGAGGAGGAGTTAGCCGCAGTTCGCGAACAGCTGAGCGCGCTGCTAGCTACAGTCAGCCATCTTCAGGCTGCTGCTTCAGGGTGCAGTGGTGGTGGGGAGTCTCGTGAGTTGAATGGAACACCTCAGGTGTCTCATGCTTCACCCTCTGTGCCTGCTGTTGAGGCACCGTCAGGTGTACGAGACATGGTCAAGCCGCCCTCTCCACAAGGGGAGTGGTGGGTTGAATGGCGTTTGCGTCGCTTGAGACAGAAGAACAGTATGGAGGCTGGCCGTCTGGCCACTCCCGTTTGTCCTGTGAGTGGACGTATGTCTGCTCCATCAGCAGAGTCCAAGAGGTGCATGGGGGAGGGGATTATTGGTTAATTGGAGCTCCATTGTGAGGTGCATGATGGAGCCCCTTAGGCAGATAGCGTCAATCCAAAAAGAAGTCCAATGTGTGCTCGGTGTGCCTGCCGGGGGGCCTCAACTGAGATGTGGAGGTGACCTTGCTTGTGGCTATCAAGCATATGGGGTGCGTCGACTGCAAGTTGTGGCTCACGTTGGCACCAGTGATGGTTGTCACTTGGGTTCTGAGGATATCTTCAGTTCCTAAGGGTGGCTGGTGAAATTGGTGAAGGCTACTGACCTCGCACATGGGATGCAAGCAAAGCTGTTGATTTGTAGCATTGTTACCAGGGTTAATCAGTGTCCTTTGGTTTGGAACCGAGTGGAGGGTCTGAACCTGAGGCTTCGCCAACTGTGTGACAGTCATGGCTGCAGATTTCTGGATCTGCGTTATCGGGTGGAGAATTGTAGAACGCTCCTATATAGATCAGGGGTGACTACACTAAGCAAGTGGCTACTCAGGTAGCAGAATACTTGTGGAGTGCACAAGGTTTTTTTTTTTTAGGCTAGGTGCTAGCTCTGATGAGCACTTACCTGTCAACATTCAGACAGTGAATTCAGAACAAAAATTTGACTATCAAAATATTAGCCATAAACTTT